>CM057134.1:16467885-16542404 GCA_029964075.1 Patiria pectinifera
TTGTTCAGGACGCCCTCACGTGAATTGCCGCACAGCTTATCGTGGTAAAAAAAGTCAACAACTTGACAAGTTTTCATCATAATTTTGTGGGAAATCAGGTTGCATTCTTAAGATGATATTCAGTTAATTGAAGCATAATTCGGTACGTATATTCACATATGCGGCGCTATAGGATTTTTGGGCCTAGCCTGTGCACAATAATTTTTTCGACGGAACTTGCACGAAATAAATGGCATACTGTGATAATTATGTGTGCAACGCCCTTTAGGCCATCAGTCTGGTCCCAACGCTTGGCCACCGGTACCAAATCAGGAAAACAAAAGTTATAGCGATTATTGGCAATGTATACACCTCCAGAGTTGGAAACTATGTGATAGCATTGCAGCGGTGGCAGCTTTTAGGGTGCTATCACCCTGGGTTTGTTTCAAATGTCTATCAAAATGCTTGTTACCACTTTAGGGGCGGTTTATCTTGCGCATGCGCACTCTAATCATTTATGCCCTGATTTGATACTGACCAAATCCACCGCTGTTTTCAGGGCAACATTAGGTTTGTGCGCATGTCCGTGCTTTTTGCTCGTACAACACGCCCTCTTGTGTCCGAATTGTATCCAGTCTCTTTTGGGGTAAAAACAGCTCACCGGATGACGACTTTTCAATCACTTTTTCATATTACAAGTAAGTTTTTGATATTGGAGATATAACAATAAATCGACAGAAAAAGGACTATAATTTTTTTATCAGATAGGACTGTGAAATTTTGCCAAGACTCTTGATGAAAAAAACACCTCCGAAAAAACTAATTTGATTGCGACGTTTTATCAGTGTCTCAATCGGAACGAAAATAACGTTCACGTTTACGTTTCTTTGAATTTTTCGTCGTCTGGCGTATTACTGTGTTTTATTGTGCAGTTGAATGGCGAAAACCACACTAGCTCCATGTTCAGTAAACCAACCAGGGAAACAAATAATTATATACCTGCGTGTGTATCGTGAAAGTATCGTATAGGGCGCTAAACAATCATGTATGCAGATGTCGTTTGGGAGAAAAAAATCGGAGGGGGTGGGGGGACAAACGAATGTGAGCCTCTGGAACAGCGGTGGAGAGTCTGCTCACCCCATTTTTCCATGTCTTGATCCCCTTTTCCCCAAATTTCCAGGACTGTTGTTTTACATGTTTAATTAGGCGGAAGAAATTGTGTACAGGTTGTCTGTCCCACAAAAAAAAAATACATAACGTCGAATTGGGCATGTTTTTAAAGTGGGGGCAGTATTCAAACTTGATGTCTATTGTTGCTGAGGACCGTTTCCAAATGCTTTTTAGATGGTTTCATTATAAGATGTTTTGTTCAAAAGATAGTACAGCAAAACGGGACTTGAAAAACCACTTAAGCCATTTTTGTCAGAAATTATATCTCCTGTTCTTCCAAAAATCCTTTATTCACATGATAAACTGAACCATAATGACCCATCCTTTGTGTGTTTAACTCCGTTTCAAGGAAAGTGATCCAAGACTAGGGGCAAAAATCCCGGGGGATGGGGGTATAACACTTTTTGACAAGGGTAATGGGCTATTGAATCGACCCCCCCCCCTTTCGGATTTCGAGGTATTGTCGAACACCCACAACCAAAAATGTATACATGTATACTGGGGAATGAAATTTAACTCCAGCAAATGTAACATCATGCTGCTAAATTCAACCAAAACTTGTCATTCAAGACCAAATTTAATTTCTAGTACAAGAAACATCCAAATCATTCATGCCCCCACAATTTCTTTTGAAAACGGAGACCGTTTGGCTTAAAAACGGTGGAATTGTGTAAATATACCCAATGATCAACTCCCTGGTTTTTGGGCTTCCATCTGAGGGCAGGCGTGACAAAATCACGGATGAAAAATGGGTCCTATTTGCCTGTGAAAGAGGAAGGATGCCACTTGTAAAATGGCTACATGCAGGCTTGGGAACTATCACTTTTCGGGCGGTGATTTTATTTGGGTGTGAATATTTAAAAATGTAATTGGCTAATGTACCTAAAATTGAAAAGAAATGAAAAGATGAAAGACAAGACAATAATTTAATTTTGGTTTGAGAAACCCCAGTGATGTTGGCTTGCATGTTACTTGGTCCTGAACTTTGTTGATTTTACACAGTTTTCAATGGGGCTTGAATTAGTACATTATACAGTGGACCCACAAATGCCGTGTTTATGTTCGTCACGGAGCCGAGCCGCCGCCATTTTAGAGTGCTGAGTCGCGGTGTTCAGGACGCCCTCACGTGAATTTCCGCATAGCTTATCGTGGTTAAAAAATTCATCATAATTTTGTGGGAAATCAGGTTGCATTCTTAAGATGATATTCAGTTAATTGAAGCATAATTCGGTACGTATATTCACATATGTGGCGCTATAGGATTTTTTGGCCTAGCCTGTGCACAATAATTTTTTTCGACGGAACTTGCACGAAATAAATGGCATACTGTGACAATTATGAGTGCAACGCCCTTTAGGCCATCAGCCTCGGTCCAACAGTTTAGCCACCGGTACGGTACCAGTTTGACAAAAACATGCGTTATAGCGATATTTGGCAATGTATACACCAGTCCTCCAGAGTTGGAAAATATGTGATAGCATTGCAGCGGTGGCAGATTTGAGGGTGTTATCACCCTGGTTTTTTTCTTCTTCAAAATGTCCATCAAAATGCTTGTTACCACTTTAGGGGCGGTATATCTTGCACATGCGCACAATAATCATTTATGCCCTGATTTGATACTGACCAAACCACCGTACGTATACCAATGATGAGACAATTAGGTTTGTGCGCATGTCCGTGCTTTAGCTCGTACAACACGCCCTCTTGTGGCCGAATTGTATCCAGTCTCTTTTGGGGTAAAAACAGCTCACCGGAGGACGTCTTTTCAATCACTTTTTTATGTTACAAATATGTTCTTGATATTGGAGATATAACAATAAATCGACAGAAAAAGGACTATAATTGTTTTATCAGATAGGACTGTGAAATTTTGGCAAGACACTTGATGAAAAAACACCTCCGAAAAAACTAATTTGATTGCGACGTTTAATCAGTGTCTCAATCGGAATGAAAATAACGTTCACGTTTACGTTTCTTTGGATTTTTCGCCGTCTGGCATATTACTGTGTTTTGTGCAGTTGAATCGCGAAAACCACACGAGCTCCGTGTTCATACCAACCAGGAAGGAGTTGAGTCGAGTTATTTGCTTGCAGTTACTTGAGTCGAGTCGATCTGTTACACTTTCGACTCGCCAAAAATGGTAATACAATGTAATACAGGTGCTTATGTTTGATTTCTGTGATCTTGATACCAGGTTGGGTGTCTGAGTGCAGCTGTCTGTCGGTACATTCATCGCTGGGTTCAGACCTTCCGGGAATATGATCTGCAGTTCTGTGCTCTTCATCTGCCCAAGGAGTCCCAGAAACAGTTGCCGGATCTTGTGCAGTTCAACCCCAAAACAGTATGTACTGCCTTGGACAGATTCCTTTTTAGACTTTTCCACAAAGTTGCAGAAAAGCCTTAGTTTTGTGAAGATTTTTTGTTTACTTCATTTTGTTGTATCCCAAATCTCCTAGACTTTGCTCAAGCTTTTTTTTTGTGCCCGGTACATTGGACATAAAACATAGTCATATCCCTACGAAACTTAAGATAGACAAAGACCACATAGTAATGTTGTGCATAGCGATGTGGCGTTGTCATGACGACATCATGTGTACTGTGATGTCATCTTAAAGGTGCATATTTTAAAAACCCATATCTTGAGAAATACAAGTCAGATTGGGTTCAAAGTTCGTATCGTATGTTGACAGGGATGTGTTAGAGATGAAAATTGAGGTGATGTCATGATGATGTTGTCATGTGATATTGTATGAATTTTGGAGGTTTTGACATTTATGGCCATATCTCCCAAACGCAGGATGCTAAATTCAAACTTCATTTTTCCAATGGGTTTGTCAGGTCATAGATGCGTGCACACAAAATTGACATGTGTGACATAATTTGCATCTTAGCTAGCCAGGATAGCCTTACGAAGTAAATCAACTCCAGAACCCACATGCTGTCAGCGTGCAGCCATGCACCAACACTTACATGGATTGCAAACCTTCAGCATTTCTAGGCCTCTGACATGTTGAATTAAAGTTTTCATTAGTTTTCAGTTTATTTTTATTATTTTCTTTATGTTACCATTAAATGTTTCTATTGTGGAAATTTCCTTTGCATTGTGTTGATATGTTCAGCTGTGTTTTTGTTTTTGTTTTGAGTTACAATTTGAGTTTGATAAACAATAGTTGCACTTTACATGGTGGCACATATGATTAGGATTAGCAAAAAGTAATCCTTGTCCAACATGTGCACGGAATGTCGATCAATATTCCTCCCAGCAAACGTTGCTAGTAAAAACAGGTTTAAATGGAAAGACAATTACAATCAACTGTCTTAAAAGCGACAAGCAAGGATCAAAATGTCCACTCTATCAGTTGTCACCGCCTCAAAGTTGCAGTGGTTTTTATTTTAGGTTTACAAGCTATTAAATAAAATCGTAAAATGCAAAGGTTACAAACGTTAAGGAATTCTAAATTCCGAGTGAAATTAGGGACTAGACGTTTTAGAGTGAAAATCTGAAAAAGAACCACTTCAGTCAAATTCGAGTGAAAACTTGATTGTTTTGGTTGAAGAAATTCCACTCTGAAATGTCTAGTCCCTAGTTTCCGACTGTGGGAGTGAATCTTCACTCGAATGGAGTGAATTTTCACTCTTTGGAATTTTAAGAGTTCGTCTTGGTGACTCCTGGGGATTGTAGGCTTGGCCTACCTTTATGATGCTTTCATGGTTCTTCAACTTGCACTCCAATCATAATGCCCGGAACCCAAAGCTCATTACGATCGTGATCTGAACGGAGAAGCTATATCTTCCTCCGCCATCGCAGATCCACAAGCAAATTGATACTAAATCTAATAACTTACCTCGTCTGGGCAATAACTTGCAAGTAAATTAATGCTTTGATATCAGAACCGACAAGATGACACAGCGGTATTTGACTTTTGTCTTTCTTTCTATGTTGTATTGATTTGCAAAAGCAATATACATTAGAAAACAAAAAGAGGTATCCCAAAAACTTAAGGTAATTAAAGAACAATATATAAAAATTAGGAAAAACAGACACTTATTTAAAGAGAGAAGCCAAGGAGAAGACTCCAGTAAGGCGAAAAAAAGTGTCCGGTTTCTGGTATGCGCGCGCGTCGCCGTAGCCATGCGCGTCGGCAAAATTAAAAAGTTTTTTATCAATGAAAGATGATGTCTCAAACCGCCAAACTCACTGGTTTGACTGGAATCCTGCTGCTGCACAATTTTAACGTGTTTTTAGATGGGGTTATGATCGAGAATAAGCTTTATGTGGTATCAAATTTCCCAATTTGTACAGAATCGTTTAGTTTTTGATTTATGTAACAAAGGAGGTCTGACAGGATTGGTGTGACACACTCACAATCATAAAACACATGAAGTGAAATTTCAGGATATTTTTCACAAAAAGAGCAGTTTGGGGAATCTTTCCTGACAATTTTGAAATGAAAATTATTAAAGGCAATGACCCCATGGAACAAATTAAAATAAACAGATCTCAGTCTGGTTTCAATAGTACATTTAAAATTGCGCGTATGAATCACCTCCAAGTCTTTATTCTCCAAATTAATATTAAAAGCACTATTAAAAAGGTCTTTTGCTTTTCTGACATGTATTTATCAATCATAATGTTGTAAGTAAACTTACGGATTTTCTTGACCACGATAAGGTTATTCTTTAAAATAATTGTAATATCATCACCCTCTAAATGCATATCACAAAACCATTCCTGAGGGGTACAATTAAGTAGGGAGTTATACTTTGTTCTGTCCTTGTAAGAAATATCATATTCAATAATTATTAGTTCCTTAAGAGTCATTTCGTGTAAATACTTCATATAAGTGTCCACGCTCAAAAAATCGAATTTTTTTAAACTTTGTGGGATGAAAGGACTTTGGGAGCAAGTAGCCAAAATAGACTTTTTAATCCGATATTTTGCCCGTTGCCATGGTTACGGGCCATTATGTGTTTTGGCCATTTTGGGGCAATTTTGAGGCTGCAAAAATTCATTTTTTGCGTTATTTTCAAAGGTCATCAACCCAAACTGCAAAGTTATGTCACAAAAGTAACTATATCACGACAAAGTATCATCCTTACCCTAAGAAGAAAAAAATAAGAACACTTTTGAAAAATCTCCTTTATATTATTTTTAGGCCCTATAATACAGCATGTTTTTACAACTAGCAAAATTGCATTTTTTACCCTATTTTTATCCCTCCAAAATGGCACTTGCCAGGGCACTCAGAATAATTTCCCTCCGGCTATGGTTAGTTCAGACATTGGTCTTTTTATATCTGGTGAGAAATTTTTGGGTTATTGTATAGCCTTTGTGCAGTAGCGCTCCAAAAATGGTAAAATTCACAAAAACCTTAAAAGTGTATTTTCAGTGTTTTCCTTTTTTGAGGTAATAAACTTGTATAATTGGTATTGTTCATGAATCAAGCACATTTTTCACAAACAAAATTAGACTGTTTATCATTTTTAGACCATTGGATGAATATTAGGTAGTGTACTTCCCCCCACACCTGGCTAGGCCCCGCCCACTCCCCCCGTGCCACCTAATTTTGAACGTGTATGTTGCATAACGAAGCAAATGTAAATAAATAATATGCAAGTGAACACTTTAGAAATAACATAGAGTTCCTTTTCAAAGCCTCCCCTTCCCCCAGCCACGGGGCAGTGCTTGGGGGTGATGGTGCGGTGTGACAACCCACCAATAACTCAACGTTTTCGGTGCGATCATTGTCACATGGGCAAAACTCGTGTGTTTGCAAGCCGCAATGAATAATACTGGCCATATACATTGTCCTCTGATTGAAGCTAGGCCCCGGACCTTCCTTGCCACCAAATTCAGATGTTGATTTCTGCATGTATTTGCCTAAATTAAATTGTAAATACTAGATATCAATTTGAAAGTGAACCTTTTACGATCTACACCAACAGCCGTCGCACAGATAGCCCCTTCCCCTGCCACCCCCACTCCCAAAGCTCAAAAGAGAACCACGCACTCCCCAACAAGTCAACAAGTACAATTTTGTTGAGATTACATACATGCATATGGCCTTGGGAAAGTCTGAATTATATAAGGTGGCTTTTTACAACACAGGGCAACTTGAAATATCCGAAAAGTGAGGAGGAGAAGGGGTGTGTATGTCGCGGGGGTGGGTGGGGGGTGGGAAGGGTGATCTGGACATACGCATGTACGCTTTGTTTATATTGCAAGTTACTTTGGAATTACAGTAAAAGGTGTGGTGAACAAAATGATGTTTATTTTATTATTTTCAAAACGGAAAAGATTTAGAGAGCAACTAACTCTTATTTGTTTATATTGAAATACATGGACTTTAAAACAACGATCACTACAGTGAAAGCTCCGAGAAGAACACAGCATCAATTTGATTGCATGAATTTCCTCTGACTTGACTTGGCTATATACATGTAGTTAGGGTCTGAAGTATTTTTAGTGGAAGTGTCACTCCAAATTTGTATTTACCTGATCAACATGAAAATTTGTGGCACCAAATACACTTCTGTAGTGTGCTTATCATTACCATGGCAACCGTTGTAAAGACATCGGTGCTCATAAACTAAAGTCAAAAATACTTCCATTTTTCAAAGCCTATCACGGAAGTATTATCCTATAACTGAAATTCATGGCTATATAATTAACAACAATACATGCTCAGTATGTAACGTGGCCGCCATTGGTGCGAGAAGCGCATGTAATTTTCACCTTTCAATCTGTACCATTTTCTTTGTTATGATGTACGTTTCTGATAGTTATTGCGTGAATCAATTGCAGAGCATTAAATAACATCACCACAATTGTGTATATTTACTTTAGTTTTGCCAATTCGGGTTGAAAACCCATACATTTTTGGAATAAAATCAGTAATTATAAGTCCCTATGGCAGTGACAATGGATGCATACAATTGCTTGACTGGGATGAATGTTTACACAAAAATACAGAAATTATGCCCAAAATGTTATCTAGACAAGAGTTTGGAAAAATATATAAAAACACCTCTAGTGGTAACAGCAATAGAACCAAGAATGTCACATTATAGAGTAATGGTCAACCAATATTTTTCTGCCACATCGGTTGTAGGAAAGTCGGTCAAAGCATATGCAAATCAACATGGGATCACAGTGTGCTGTACCCCTCCCTTTCAGAAAAAAACCCCAAATACTCACCAGAAAGGGTTAAAATCTGTAAGCACTTGTGTTTCGGTGGGGAAATTGATTTTTTTTTTATTAATTAACACATTAACAAAACATTCCCTGCTTGTATACCAAAAAACCCTGTAATTTATAAGCACCAATACATTTAGATTGCTTGCCATGTAACAATGGATGCACCACAGAAGTGTGGCCATGTTCACTGCTGATGACAGTTGGAAGAGACTCAAAATGTCATGGTGATTACGAAATTACGATTTTGGAGGGCATAGCAGCACCCACAACGGTACTATATTCGACTTTATATGTGCTCGATCTGACCATATTTACACGTTCAATTCAATCAATCAAAATAGAGGCCATTTTGAGTTTTCACTAGAGTGATAGTTGTTTTAAAGTACATGTATTTTAATATAAAAATATGAGTTATTTGCTTTCGTAATCGCCATATCACTTCTCTGAATTGAAAATAATAAAATAAATGCAATTTTGTTTTAAAAAATTCAGCATTATGTACATGTACCATGTACATGTATCCATATTAACCCCCCCCCCTGCGCTTTCCAAAATTTTCCAACCACTCCCACGTTGACAAAAAAATAGCCAAACCTACATCGTGTATGTAAATATGTGGACTTTCCGCAAGGCAATATGTAACCTTAGCAATAATACATATTCTGTACAATTCTTTGGGAGGGGGAGGGGTAGTTGCTCATAATGAGTACCGGAGTAGGAAGAGGGATGGCAGGGGGTGGGCTGTGAGACAGGTACGCCTGTTGGTGTAGATTATAAGCTTTACTTGCAAATTGATATCTATTTACAATATTAATTTAGGCAAATACATGCAGAAATCAACATCTGAATTTGGTGGCAAGGAAAGGGGCGGGGCCTAACTGGGAGGGGAGGACTGGACATCATTGGAATGATGGTGCACTTCAATCAGAGGACAATGGATATGGCCAGTATTATTCATTGCGGCTTGCAAACACATGAGTTTTGCCCATGTGACAATAATTGTACCGACAATGCCAAGTTATTGGTGGGTGGT
The DNA here is from genome assembly GCA_029964075.1 of Patiria pectinifera. Lineage (NCBI taxonomy): Eukaryota > Metazoa > Echinodermata > Asteroidea > Valvatida > Asterinidae > Patiria > Patiria pectinifera. The sequence goes on from CM057134.1 coordinate 16,477,266, forward strand.
CACACCCCACCCTCAACCCCAAGCAATGCTCCCGGGGTAGGGGAAGGGGAGGCTGTGAAAAGGATCTCTATGTTATTTCTATAGTGTTCACTTGCATATTATTTATTTACATTTGCTTCGTTATGCAACATACAAGTTCAAAATTCGGTGGTACAGGGGGAGTGGGCGGGGCCTAGCCAGGTGTGGGGGGAAGTACACGACCTACTATTCATCCAATGGTCTAAAAATGATATACAGTCTAATTCTGTTTGTAAAAATGTGCTAGATTCATGAACAATACCAATTATACAAGTTTATTACCCAAAACAAAGGAAAACACTGAAAATACACTTTTTAAGGTTTTTGTGAAATTTACCATTTTTGGAGCGCTACTGCACAAAGGCTATACAATAACCCAACATTTTCTCACCAGATATGAAAAGACCAATGTCTGATCTAACTATAGCCGGAGGGAAATTATTCTGAGTGCCCTGGCAAGTGCCATTTTGGAGGGATAAAAATGGGGTAAAAAATGCAGTTTTGTTAGTTGTAAAAACATGCTATATTATAGGGTCTAAAAATAGTATAAAAGAGATTTTTCAGAAGTGTTTTTATTTTTTTATTTTTAGGGTAAGGATGATACTTTGGCGTGATATAGTTACTTTTGTGACATTACTTTGCAGTTTGGGTTGATGACCTTTGAAAAAAACGCGAAAAATGAATTTTTGCAGCCTCAAAATTGCCGAAAAATGGCCAAAACACATAATGGCCCGTAACCATGGCAACGGGCAAAATAAAAGTTTGAAAAGTCTATTTTGGTTACTTGCTCCCTAAGTCCTTTCATCCCACAAAGTTTAAAAAAATTCGATTTTTTGAGCGTGGACACTTATATGAAGTATTTACACGAAATGACTCTTAAATAATCAAATATTGGGTTTTGGTTCATTCGATAGATCCTTCACAGAAATACGAATCATCCAAATCACTCATGTACCTTTTCAAGTTACGGAATTTTGAACACAAACGCCGTGTTTATGTTCGTCATAGTAGTGGAGCCGAGCCGCCGCCATTTTAGAGTGCTGAGGGGTGCACACCGGTAAATAGGCCTAAATCCATCCGCCGAGCTCATGAATAAAAGTTATACCCTCAAAATATTCTATATTAGAGAGTTCTGGGAGCCATAACATTGGGGAATTGAAGAGATATGGCAATGAACCTCTGGCCCGGACTCGGGGCTTCCAATTCTGAGCATTTTTGATACAATTGGGCTTGAAAGTGGCGCTATTTTGCCATGTTGTGGAGGGTTCGTTTTTCAAGATTGCTGCCGTTCCGCTTCGGGGAAAAAAGGGGTCGTCTTCTTCGGGCGAGAATTTCTCGAAAAGTCAATGGTCAACCCACCAAAAAATGAAAAGAAATTGAAAGACGACATGTCGATCATCATTTTTCTGTGCAGCTTAAATACCTGTGAGAGTTCTGAGTATTTTTAAAAGAATTTTGAAGTATGGGCATTTAGCACTAGTGTCTATGGGAATTTACTTGCAGGGTTGCATCCTGAGTCGCGGTGTTCAGGACGCCCTCACGTGAAATCCGCATAGCTTATCGTTGTTAAAAAAAAGGCAACAACTTGACAACAAATTTTCATCATAATTTTGTGGGAAATCAGGTTGCAATCTTAAGATGATAAATAGTTAATTGAAGCATATATTCGGTACGTATATTCACATATGCGGCGCTATAGGATCTTTGGGCCTAGCCTGTGCACAATCATTTTTTCGACGGAACTTGCACGAAATAATGGCATACTGTGATAATTATGTGTGCAACGCCCTTTAGGCCATCAGCCTGGTCCCAACGCTTGGACACCGGTACCAAATCAGGAAAACAAAAGTTACAGTCAATGTATACACCTCCAGAGTTGGAAACTATGTGATAGCATTGCAGCGGTGGCAGCTTTTAGGGTGCTTTCACCCTGGGTTTGTTTTAAATGTCTATCAAAATGCTTGTTGCCACTTTAGGGGCGGTTTATCTTGCGCATGCGCACTCTAATCATTTATGCCCTGATTTGATACTGACCAAATCCACTACTGTTTTCAGGGCATTAGGTTTGTGCGCATGTCCGTGCTTTTTGCTCGTACAACACGCCCTCTAGTGTCCGAATTGTATCCAGTCTCTTTTGGGGTAAAAACAGCTCACCGGAGGACGTCTTTTCAATCACTTTTTCATATTACAAATAAGTTTTTGATATTGGAGATATAACAATAAATCGACAGAAAAAGGACTATAATTTTTTTATCAGATAGGACTGTGAAATTTTGGCAAGACACTTGATGAAAAAAACACCTCCGAAAAAACTAATTTGATTGCGACGTTTTATCAGTGTCTCAATCGGAACGAAAATAACGTTCACGTTTACGTTTCTTTGAATTTTTCGTCGTCTGGCGTATAACTGTATTTTATTGTGCAGTTGAATGGCGAAAACCACACTAGCTCCGTGTTCAGTAAACCAACCAGGGAAACAAATAATTATATACCTGCGTGCGTATCGTGAAAGTATCGTATAGGGCGCTAAACAACCATGCATGCGGATGACGTTTGGGAGAAAAAAAATTCGCTGGCGGTCGGGGGGGGGGGTACCAAGCGAATGTTAGCCTCTGGAACAGCGGTGGATAGTCTGCTCACCCCATTTTTTTCCATGTCTTGATCCCCTTTCCCAAAATTTCCAGGATTGTTGTTTTACATGTTTAAATTGGGCGGAAGAAATTCGTCACCGTTTTCACGAAGAGCCACATATGTGGATTTTAAAGAAAAGGCGTTTTCGAGATAATCGCAAAAGAAGTTTCTCATATTTTAAAACTGCAAAAAATACCACTTTGCAACAACTTTGTGCAGCAAGAAAACCACCACGCGATTCTACGAGAGCTGAAGTTTTACATGAACCCGGTTATAAGACTTAATACAGCAGTTAATTAGTAAAAATTAATTAGCAAAGATATGTGGCTGTTCGTTAAAACGCAAATTCAGGTTTCCGAGATATTGGCCCTTTTCTGTTCAATGTGTATTGCCATTAATAGGCGCGCATGAGCGCACGCCCGCAGCTGAAATGTAACAAAGATATGTGGCTCTTCGTGAAAACGCAAGTCTCATTTTCCCTACTTTTACGTATTTCCGTGCAATGGGTTTTGTACGCGTTCAAAGGGCAAAAATGTATGTGGCTCTTCGTGAAAACGCAAAATGCATTTATCAAGATTTTTGTCCCTTGCAACATTAATGTAACTTAGAAATTAATGATGTTTTGCTTTCAGAAACATGTCAAAATGGTTAAGTACATTGTTTCAATGCGAAATAGTGTAAAAAAAAAAATCGAAAAAGTTGTAATTTTTGACATAATATGTGGCTCTTCGTGAAAATGGTGACGAATTGTGTACAGGTTGTCTGTCCCACACAAAAAATATAACTTCGAATCGGGCATGTTTTTAAAAGTGGGGGCAGTATTCAAACTTGATGTCTAATTGTTGCTGAGGACCGTCCCAAATGCTTTTTAGTTGGTTTCATTATAAGATGTTTTGTTCAAAAGATAGTACAGCAAAACGGGACTTGAAAACCACTTAAGCCATTTTTGTCTGAAATTATATCTCCTGTTCTTCCAAAAATCCTTTATTCAAATGATAAACTGAACCATAATGACCCATCCTTTATGTGTCTAACTCCGTTTCAAGGAAAGTGGCCCAAGACCAGGGGCGAAAATCCCGGGGGACGGGGGTATGTAACCCCCAACACTTTTTGACAAGGGTAATGTGCTATTGAATCGAAACCCCCCCCCCCTTTCGGACGAGGACAAAATATCGGATTTCGAGGTATTGTCGAACACCCACAACCAAAAATGTATACATGTAAACTGGGGAATGAAATTTAACTCCAGCAAATGTAACATCATGCTGCTAAATTCAACCAAAACTTGACACCAAATTTAATTTGGTCTTGTATATATGTACAAGAATCATCCAAATAACTCATGTACTTTTTCAAGTTACGGAAATTTGAACCCAAATCACGTGTTTATGTTCGTCATGGAGCCGAGCCGCCGCCATTTTAGAGTGCCGAGTCGCATTGTTCAGGACGCCCTCACGTGAATTGCCGCACAGCTTATCGTGGTAAAAAAAAGTCAACAACTTGACAAGTTTTCATCATAATTTTGTGGGAAATCAGGTTGCATTCTTAAGATGATATTCAGTTAATTGAAGCATAATTCGGTACGTATATTCACATATGCGGCGCTATAGGATTTTTGGGCCTAGCCTGTGCACAATAATTTTTCGACGGAACTTGCACGAAATAAATGGCATACTGTGATAATTATGTGTGCAACGCCCTTTAGGCCATCAGCCTGGTCTCAACGCTTGGCCATCGTTACCAAATCAGGAAAACCAAAGTTATAGCGATTATTGGCAATGTATACATGTACACCCCCAGAGTTGGAAACTATGTGATAGCATTGCAGCGGTGGCAGTGCTATCACCCTGGTTTTGTTTCAAATGTCTATCAAAATGCTTGTTACCACTTTAGGGGCGGTTTATCTTGCGCATGCGCACTCTAATCATTTATGCCCTGATTTGATACTGACCAAATCCACCGCTGTTTTCAGGGCAACATTAGGTTTGTGCGCATGTCCGTGCTTTAGCTCGTACAACACGCCCTCTTGTGGCCGAATTGTATCCAGTCTCTTTTGGGGTAAAAACAGCTCACCGGATGACGACCTTTCAATCACTTTTTCATATTACAAGTAAGTTTTTGATATTGGAGATATAACAATAAATCGACAGAAAAAGGACTATAATTTTTTTATCAGATAGGACTGTGAAATTTTGGCAAGACTCTTGATGAAAAAAACACCTCCGAAAAAAACTAATTTGATTGCGACGTTTTATCAGTGTCTCAATCGGAACGAAAATAACGTTCACGTTTACGTTTCTTTGAATTTTTCGTCGTCTGGCGTATAACTGTATTTTATTGTGCAGTTGAATGGCGAAAACCACACTAGCTCCGTGTTCAGTAAACCAACCAGGGAAACAAATAATTTTATACCTGCGTGCGTATCGTGAAAGTATCGTAAAGGGCGCTAAACAACCATGGATGCGGATGACGTTTGGGAGAAAAAAATTCGCTGGCGGTTGGGTGGGGGGGGGGGGTACCAAGCGAATGTGAGCCTCTGGAACAGCGGTGGATAGTCTGCTTACCCCATTTTTTCCATGTCTTGATCCCCTTTCCCAAAATTTCCAGGATTGTTGTTTTACATGTTTAAATTGGGCGGAAGAAATTCGTCACCGTTTTCACGAAGAGCCACAAAAGAAGTTTCTCATCTTTTAAAACTGCAAAAAATACCACTTTGCAACAACTTTGTGCAGCAAGAAAACCACCACGCGATTCTACGAGAGCTGAAGTTTTACATGAACCCGGTTATAAGACTTAATACAGCAGTTAATTAGTGAAAATTGATTAGTAAAGATATGTGGCTGTTCGTGAAAACGCAAATTCAGGTTTCCAAGATATTGGCCCTTTCTGTTCAACGTGTATTTCCATTAATAGGCGCGCGTGAGCGCACGCGCGCAGCTGAAATGTAACAAAGATATGTGGCTCTTCGTAAAAACGCAAATCTCATTTTCCCTACTTTTACGTATTTCCGTGCAATGGGTTTTGTACGCGTTCAAAGGTCAAAAATGTATGTGACTCTTCTTGAAAACGCAAAATGCATTTATCAAGATTTTTGTCCCTTGCAACATTAATGTAACTTAGAAATTAATGATGTTTTGCTTTCAGAAACATGTCAAAATGGTTAAGTACATTGTTTCAATGCGAAACAGTGAAAAAAAAAAAATCGAAAAAGTTGTAATTTTTGACATAATATGTGGCTCTTCGTGAAAATGGTGACGAATTGTGTACAGGTTGTCTGTCCCACAAAAAAATATAACTTCGAATCGGGCATGTTTTTAAAAGTGGGGGCAGTATTCAAACTTGATGTCTAATTGTTGCTGAGGACCGTCCCACATGCTTTTCAGTTGGTTTCATTATAAGATGTTTTGTTCAAAAGATAGTACAGCAAAACGGGACTTGAAAACCACTTAAGCCATTTGGTCTGAAATTATATCTCTTGTTATTCCAAAAATCCTTTATTCAAATGATAAACTGAACCATAATGACCCATCCTTTGTGTGTCTAACTCCGTTTCAAGGAAAGTGGCCTAAGACCAGGGGCGAAAATCCCGGGGGACGGGGGTATGTAACCCCCCAACACTTTTTGACAAGGGTAATGTGCTATTGAATCGACCCCCCCCCCACCTTTCGGATGAGGACAAAATATCGGATTTCGATGTATTGTCGAACGCCCACAACCAAAATGTATACATGTAAACTGGGAAATGAAATTTAACTCCAGCAAATGTAACATCATGCTGCTAAATTCAACCAAAACTTGACACCAAATTTAATTTGGTCTTGTATATATGTACAAGAATCATCCAAATAACTCATGTACTTTTTCAAGTTACGGAAATTTGAACACAAATCACGTGTTTATGTTCGTCATGGAGCCGAGCCGCCGCCATTTTAGAGTGCCGAGTCGCATTGTTCAGGACGCCCTCACGTGAATTGCCGCACAGCTTATCGTGGTAAAAAAAAGTCAACAACTTGACAAGTTTTCATCATAATTTTGTGGGAAATCAGGTTGCATTCTTAAGATGATATTCAGTTAATTGAAGCATAATTCGGTACGTATATTCACATATGCGGCGCTATAGGATTTTGGGCCTAGCCTGTGCACAATAATTTTTCGACGGAACTTGCACGAAATAAACGGCATACTGTGATAATTATGTGTGCAACGCCCTTTAGGCCATCAGCCTGGTCCCAACGCTTGGCCATCGGTACCAAATCAGGAAAACCAAAGTTATAGCGATTATTGGCAATGTATACATGTACACCCCCAGAGTTGGAAACTATGTGATAGCATTGCAGCGGTGGCAGTTTTTAGGGTGCTATCACCCTGGTTTTGTTTCAAATGTCTATCAAAATGCTTGTTACCACTTTAGGGGCGGTTTATCTTGCGCATGCGCACTCTAATCATTTATGCCCTGATTTGATACTGACCAAATCCACCGCTGTTTTCAGGGCAACATTAAGTTTGTGCGCATGTCCGTGCTTTAGCTCGTACAACACGCCCTCTTGTGGCCGAATTGTATCCAGTCTCTTTTGGGGTAAAAACAGCTCACCGGATGACGACTTTTCAATCACTTTTTTATATTACAAATAAGTTTTTGATATTGGAGATATAACAATAAATCGACAGAAAAAGGACTATAATTTTTTTATCAGATAGGACTGTGAAATTTTGGCAAGACACTTGATGAAAAAAACACCTTCGAAAAAACTAATTTGATTGCGACGTTTTATCAGTGTCTCAATCGGAACGAAAATAACGTTCACGTTTGCGTTTCTTTGGATGTTTCGTCGTCTGGCGTATTACTGTGTTTTATTGTGCAGTTGAATGGCGAAAACCACACTAGCTCCGTGTTCAGTAAACCAACCAGGGAAACAAATAATTATATACCTGCGTGCGTATCGTGAAAGTATCGTATAGGGCGCTAAACAACAGAGTTGGAAAATATGTGAAAGCATTGCAGCGGTGGCAGCTTTTAGGGTGTTATCACCCTGGGTGTTTTTCTTCAATGTCCATCAAAATGCTTGTTACCATTTTAGGGGCGGTATGTCTTGCGCATGCGCACGCGCACGCGCACAATAATCATTTATGTCCTGATTTGATACTGACCAAACCACCGTACGCATACCAATGGCGAGACACCGCTGTTTTCAGGACAACATTACGGTGTGCGCATGTCCGTGCTTTAGCTCGCACAACACGTCCTCTTGTGGCCGAATTGTATCCAGTCTCTTTTGGGGTAAAAACAGCTCACCGGAGGACGTCTTTTCAATCTCTTTTTTATATTACAAATAAGTAATTGATTTTGGAGATTGAGTTGAGTCGAGTCTGTTACCCTTTCGACTCGATTTGAGTCGAGTCGCCAAAAATGGTAATACAATGTAATACAGGTGCTTATGTTTGATTTCTCTGATCTTGATACCAGGTTTGGTGTCTGAGTGCAGCTATCTGTCGGTACATTCATCGCTGGGTTCAGACCTTCCGGGAATATGATCTGCAGTTGTCTGCTCTTCATCTGCCCAAGGAGTTCTAGAAACAATCGGCAGATCTTGTGCAGTTCAACCCCAAAACAGTATGTACTCCTTTGGACAGATTCCTTTTTAGACTTTTCCACAAAGTTGCAGAAAAGCCTTAGTTTTGTGAATATTTTTTGTTTACTTCATTTTGTTGTATCCCAAATCTCCTAGACTTTGCTCATGCTTTTTTTGTGCCCGGTACATTGGACATAAAACATAGTCATATCCCTACGAAACTTAAGATAGACAAAGACCACATAGTAATGTTGTGCATAGTGATGTGGCGTTGTCATGACGACATCATGTGTACTGTGATGTCATCTGAAAGGTGCATTTATTTAAAACCCATATCTCGAGAAATATAAGTTTGTATCGTATGTTGACAGGGATGTGTTAGAGATGAAAATTGAGGCGATGTCATGATGATGTCGTCATGTAATTTTATATGGATTTTTGAAGTGACAATTATGGCCATATCTCATGGAAGGCAGGATGCTAAAGTCAAAACTTTTTGTGGGTTTGTCAGGTCATAGATGCTTTCACAAAAAAATTGACATGTGTGACATCTTAGCTAGCCACGATAGCCTTACTATGTAAAACAACTCCAGAACCCACATGCTGTCTGCGTGCAGCCATGCACCAACACTTTATGGATGCCAACCTTTGGCATTTCTAGGCCTCTGACATGTTGAATTAAAGTTTTCATTAGTTTTCAGTTTTCTTTCATTATTTTCTTTATGTTACCATTAAATGTTTTTATTTTGGAAATTGTTTTTGCATTGTGTTGATATTTGTTTTTGTTTTGAGTTACAATTTGAGTTTGATTAAACAATAGTTGCTCTTTACTTGTGGGACGTGTGATTAGGATTAGCAAAAAGTAACCCATGTCCAACATGTGCACGGAATGTCAATCAATATTCCTCCCAGCAAACTTTGCTAGTAAAAACAGGTTTAAATGGAAAGACAATTACAATCAACTGTCTTAAAAGCGACAAGCAAGGATCAAAATGTCCACTCTATCAGTTGTCACCGCCTCAAAGCTGCAGTGGTTTTTATTTTAGGTTTACAAGCTTTTAAATGAAATCATAAAATGCAAAGGTTACAAACGTTAAGGAATTCTAAATTCCGAGTGAAATTAGGGACTTGACGTTTTAGAGTGAAAATCTGAAAAAGAACCACTCGAGTGAAAACTTGATTGTTTTGGTTGAAGAAATTTCACTCTAAAATGTCTAGTCCCTAGTTTTCGACTGTGGGAGTGAATCTTCACTCGAATGGAGTGAATGTTCACTTTTTGGAATTGAGAGAGTTAGTCTTGGTGCTGCTCGCGGATTGTAGGCTAGGCCTACCTATATGACGCTTTCGTGGTTCTTCAACTTGCACTTCAATCATAATGCCCGGAACCCAAAGCTCATTACGATCATGATCTGAACAGAGAAGCAATATATCTTCCCCCGCCATCGCAGAGCCACAAGCAAATTAATACTAAATCTAATAACTTACCTCGTCTGGTCAATAACTTGCAAGTAAATTAATGCTTTGATATCAGAACCGACAAGATGTCACAGCGTATTTGACTTTTGTCTTTCTTTCTATGATTTATTGATTTGCAAAAACAATATACATTAGAAAACAAAAACAGGTATCACCAAAAAATTAAGGTAATTGAAGAACAATATATAAGAATTAGGAAAAACAGACACTTATTTAAAGAGAGAAGCCAAAGAGAAGACTCCAGTAAGGCGAAAAAAATAAGTTTCTGGTTTCTGGTATGCGCGCTTGTCGCCGTAGCCATGCGCGTCGGCATAATTGAAAAGTTTTTTTTCTATGAAAGATGATGTCTCAACACCGCCAAACTCACTGGTTTGACTGGAATCCTGCTGCTGCACAATTTGAACGTGTTTTTAGATGGGGTTATGATCGAGAATAAGCTTTATGTGATATCAAATTTCCCAATTTGTACAGAATCGTTTAGTTTTTTATTTATGTAACAAAGGAGATCTGACAGGATTGGTGTGACACACTCACAATCATAAAACACATGAAGTGAAGTTTCAGGATATTTTTCACAAAAAGAGCAGTTTGGGGAATTTTTTCTGCCAATTTTGCAATGAAAATTATTAAAGGCAATGACCCCATGGAACAAATTAAAATAAACAGATCTCAGTCTGGTTTCAATAGTACATTTAAAATTGCGCGTATGAATCACCTCCAAGTCTTTATTCTCCAAATTAATATTTAAAGCACTATTAAAAAGGTCTTTTGCTTTTCTGACATGAATTTATCAATCATAATGTTGTAAGTAAACTTACGCATTTTCTTGACCACGATAAGGGTATTCTTTAATATAATTGTAATATCATCGCCCTCTAAATGCATATCACAAAACCATTCCTGAGGGATACAATTAAGTAGGGAGTTATACTTTGTTCTGTCCTTGTCAGAAATATCGTTTTCAATTATTAGTTCCTTAAATAATCAAATATTGGGTTTTGGTTCATTCAATAGATCCTTCACAGAAATACGAATCATCCAAATCACTCATGTACCTTTTCAAGTTACGGAATTTTGAACACAAACGCCGTGTTTATGTTCGTCATAGTAGTGGAGCCGAGCCGCCGCCATTTTAGAGTGCCGAGTCGCGGTGTTCAGGACGCCCTCACGTGAATTTCCGCATAGCTTATCGTGGTTAAAAAAAGTCAACAACTTGACAAGTTTTCATCATAATTTTGTGGGAAATCAGGTTGCATTCTTAAGATGATAATCAGTTAATTGAAGCATATATTCGGTACGTATATTCACATATGCGGCGCTATAGGATCTTTGGGCCTAGCCTGTGCACAATAATTTTTTCGACGGAACTTGCACGAAATAAATGGCATACTGTGATAATTATGTGTGCAACGCCCTTTAGGCCATCAGCCTTGGTCGACAACTTTGGCCACCGGTACGGTACCACATGACAAAAACAATCGTTATAGCGATTTTTGGCAATGTGTACACCAGTCCTCCAGACTTGAAAAAATAGGTAATAGCATTGCAGCGGTGGCAGCTTTCAGGGTGTTATCGCCCTATTATTTTTTCTTCAAATGTCCATCAAAATGCTTGTTACCACTTTAGGGGCGGCATATCTTGCGCATGCGCACAATAATCATTAATGCCCTGATCTGATACAGACCAAACCACCGCACGTATACCAATGATGAGACACCACTCTTTTCAGGACGACATTAGGTTTGTGCGCATGTCCGTGCTTTAGCTCGTACAACACGCCCTCTTGTGGCCGAATTGTATCCAGTCTCTTTTGGGGTAAAAACAGCGCACCGGAGGACGTCTTTTCAATCACTTTTTTTATGTTACAAATAAGTTTTTGATATTAGAGATATAACAATAAATCGACAGAAAAAGGATTATAATTTTTTATCAGATAGGACTGTGAAATTTTGGCAAGAGACTTGATGAAAAAAACACCTCCGAAAAAACTAATTTGAAAATAACGTTCACATTTACGTTTCTTTGGAATTGTCGTCGTCTGGCGTATTACTGTGTTTTATTGTGCAGTTGAATGGCGAAAACCACACTAGCTCCGTATTCATACCAACCAGGAAATCAAATAATTATATACCCGTGTGCGTATCGTAAAAAAATCGTAGAGGGCGCTAAACAACCATGTATGTGGATGTCGTTTGGGAGAAAAAAAATCGCGGGCGGGGGCGGGGAAAAATGAATGTGAGCCTCTGGAACAGCGGTGGAGAGTCTGCTCACCCCATTTTCCATGTCCTGATCCCCTTTTCCCTCAAATTTCCAGGACTGTCGTTTTTACATGTTTAATTACGCGGAAGAAATTGTGTACAGGTTGTCTGTTCCACAAAAAAACTTAACGTCGGATCGGGCATGTTTTCATGAAAATTAAAAGTGGGGGCATTATTCAAACTTGATGTGTAATTGTTGCTGAGGACCGTTCCAAATGCCTTTTAGTTGGTTTCATTATAAGATGTTTTGTTCAAAAGATGGTACAGCAGTCACAAAACGTGACTTGAATAACCACTTTAGCCATTTTTTTCTCGGAAATTATATCTCCTGTTCTTCCAAAAAGCCTTTGTTCACATGATAAACTGATAAGCTGCACCATTATAGTTGACCCATCCTTTGTGTGTTTAACTGCGCTTCAAGGAAAGTGGCTCAAAACCAGGGGAGTAAATCCCGGGGGTTGGGGGTATCCCCCCCACACACTTTTTGACAAGGGAAAAAGGCTATTGAATCGAAGAAAAAAAACACCTTTCCGGGTGAGGGGGGAAAAAAAAAATCGGATTTCGAGGTATTTGTCGAACACCCACAACCAAAAATGTATACATGTGTACTGGGGAATAAAATTTTAACTCCAGCAAATGTAACATCATGCGAATCTCCAGGAAGCGGGCCCCTGGCAAAACTAACTACACCATGTTAGGATCCAACCTCGTAGAGAAAACCAATATCACACTAGAGCTTCATGTTTGTTGAGTTACAAACGCAGAGTGGTCGGGCGGACAGCCTTTTCATTATTCACTGCCCAGTTATATATGTTTATGTAGAACAAAGGATCACGAAATTAAATCCTTTCCAGTACAATCAATTATTTTGGTACACAAATGTATCTCTAACGGTGTGATAATTTTCAGTAAACATTCTTTGTGCGCAAAAAAGTTATTTCTGGTTTGATGACGTCATCGGTCAAAAACGGTCAGTGAATACTGATAAAGTTCGGAGAGGATAAATTTTCATTGTGAAGTTAAAATAACGTATGAAAATATGGGATATATAATTGTATGTATTAATAACACCTAACTTCCGGTTTGATGACGTATTGATAACACCTAAGTTACGGTTTAATGACGTCACAGCATTAGAAATCCAAAGGTGAACATTGTAATAGATATCATTATTTGGACTACGAAGATATGACAGGGATCAAATGATAGAGTTAAATTAAAATAATATGATACTTTTCAAATTCTCCTTAAAGTAATTTCCGGTCTGATGGCGTCATGAATTTGAAACCTTAAGAAATGCACTAGCATGAGGAGGGAGAATACACTGAAAAAATGCCTGGGTTAATTTTACCCAAGAAAGGGTGAAAACTGGAACTAGGTACCCAAACTTGAGTTGTTCTATAATCAATTGTTTGGGTTAGAATTTCTGCTAAATTCAACCAAAACTTGTCATTCAAGACCAAATTTAATTTGGTCTTGTACGACTACACATTTTCTAGTACAAGAATCATCCAAATCACTTATGTACCTTTTCAAGTTACGGAATTTTGAACACAAACGCCGTGTTTATGTTCGTCATAGTAGTGGAGCCGAGCCGCCGCCATTTTAGAGTGCCGAGTCGCGGTGTTCAGGACGCCCTCACGTGAATATCCGCACAGCTTATCGTGGTTAAAAAAAGTCAACAACTTGACAACAAGTTTTCATCATAATTTTGTGGGAAATCAGGTTGCATTCACAAGATGATATTCAGTTAATTGAAGCATATATTCGGCACGTATATTCACATATGCGACGCTATAGGATTTTTGGGCCTAGCCTGTGCACAATCTTTTTTTTGACGGAACTTGCACGAAATCAATGGCATACTGTGATCATTATGTGTGCAACGCCCTTTAGGCCATCGGCCTCGGTCCCCAACTTTGGCCATCGGTACGGTACCACATGACAAAAACAATCGTTATAGTACGGTGGCTCGTATTCGCCAATTTGTTGCGCATGTCCTTTTTTCTTATGGCGTTATATCGCCGTACTATGGCGTTATATCGCCGTACTATGGCGTTATATCGCCGTACTATGGCGATATAACGCAGTATTTTATTGCGTTATAACGCCGTATTTTATTGCGTTATATCGCCGTATTTTATTGTGTTATATCGCCGTACGATGGCGTTATATCGCCGTACTATGGCGATATATCGCCGTACTATGGCGTTATATCGCCGTGCTCTAACGCCGAAAATCAACAGTGACGTCGCCATTTTGTAATGCAACATTACGAAAGCCCATTAGGCCAAAAAAAAAGTCTCCGGTTTCTGGTATGGAGCTTGCCCCAAAAGTGGTGCGGCGACGCGGCTTTTTTTTTTTACCCGTTTTTTGTTTTGTTTTGTGGCTTTAAATGTCGGCTGATGACTGCAAATGGTGCCCGAATAAACTTAGTGCAAATATATGGGAGTCCAGAGAGGCCACATAAATCTTATTCTCGATCATAACCCCATCTAAAAACACGTTAAAATTGTGCAGCAGCAGAATTCCAGTCAAACCAGTGAGTTTGGCGGTTTTGAAACATCATCTTGTATTGAAAAAAAAAACTTTTTCATTTTGCCGACGCGCATGGCTACGGCGACGCGCGCGCATACCAGAAACCGGAGACTTTTTGTTGGCCTTAGCGCCAGTATGTATATATGTTACAGATTATTTAATTCGTTATTACGGATTATTAATTCGTTATTACGGATATTCGTTATTACGGATTATTAATTCGTTATTACGGAATATTAATTCGTTATTACGGATTATTAATTCGTTATTACGGATTGATTTTTTTTAAGAGGGGGGGGGGCAAAGCATATTTCTCAACCGTTTATTCTCTATTTATTTTTTAGTGGGGACAGGGTCATCCCCCCAAACCCATTAAATTTAAAGCAATATTACATCGTGCCTCTTTTTCTTTCCTTTTTTCTCTTTGTTTTCCTTTCGGGTCTGAATTAATAATCATGAGAGTAGAATAATAAAAGTTGCAATAGCCATCCTTTGCACTTCACGAAAAGCTGGCGTTTTGAAGAATGTAAATGATAAATAGTGATAAGTTTGTATGCAAAGTCAATTGACCCATCCCAGGGTACCAGATGCCTGATATGCTCCTCCCACATCTGAAAGTATTTGAATGGAAACCCAAATATTTGTAGTACATTGAGTGAAGTTTCAATTCAACCTGTTAAATTGATTTGTTGTCATGGTCATTAAAAAGTCAGCACTCTCGATCTCATGCGCACTCTCATGTAAATAAAACATGGTCAATGTGATGGGAAAAGATAACATTTAAGTCGACCTGTTTTGGTAAATGGACATTTTGCGACGAGAGTATGCCCTATGTACATAACGTGGTGTCAAAAACACCACAGGACATCCGAACAACTGTTAGAGAAACTTGGCAGGATTTAAAAAGTGGTTTGCGACGATATAAGGAAAAAAATGAACATGGAGGGGGTTGCGCTTCCTCCCCCTCCGTATTTTGCGCCGCTCTTAAGTTAATTATTCGGACCTAAAATCACTCTTTATTCATAATTTCATATTTCACAAGTGCCAAGGCACCAATACAAGCTGTTTTTTAAAATGTTGTCCAATACCGTTGTGTAGCAAGGGTATGAGCGAAAAAGAAAAGGTGAGGGTAAAGGCCATGCCCCCTGAGCTTTTTGCGCATCTTTGAAGTTAATTAGTCTGATCTAATCCCTCTTAATTTTTTCCCACAATCTACAAGTTCCAAGCTAATACTAGTTGGTTTGATCTTGTTAAAATTTGCCGCATGCCGCCAATGGGCCTCCGTCTGATTGAGCAAAATTTAAGACCGACCATTCTGTGATCAGGGTCGGTGATACTATGCTCTGAGACAATCTGGGGATTTGTTCCCGAAATGTTGCATTTTGATTAAACCCTATCCAGCTCTCAGTGCATTTTGATCACGTGCTCTCCGCATGTGAGTACCAGATTAATTTCGTAATAACGAATAAAATAATCCGTAACAACGAATTAAATAATCCGTAATAACGAATTAATAATCCGTAATAACGAATTAAATAATCCGTATTAACGAATTAATAATCTGTAATAACGAACTAATTAATCCGTAATAACGAATTAATAATCCGTAATAACGAATTAAATAGTCTGTAACATATATACTTCCAGTGGCGCTAATGGGCTTTCGTAAGCTTTCGTAGTAATCAAATGGTATAACGCAAACAAATACGGCGTTATAACGCAATTAAATACTGCGATATAACGTAAAACTACGGCGATATAACGCCATAGTACGGCGATATAACGCAGTATTATAGCGATATATCGCCATAGTACGGCGATATCACGCAATAAAATACGGCGATATAACGCAATAAAATACGGCGTTATAACGCAATAAAATACGGCGTTATAACGCAATAGTACGGCGTTATAACGCAATAGTACGGCGTTATAACGCAATAGTACGGCGTTATAACGCAATAGTACGGCGTTATAACGCAATAGTACGGCGATATAACGCAATAGTACGGCGATATAACGCCATAAGGAAAAGGGACTTGCGCAGCAAATTGGCGAATATGAGCCACCGTATTATAGCGATTATTGGCAATGTATACACCATTCCTCCAGAGTTGGAAAATATGTGATAGCATTGCAGCGGAGGCAGCTTTAGGGTGTTATCACCATGGTGGGTTTTTTCTTCAAATGTCCATCAAAATGCTTGTTACCACTTTAGGGGCGGTATATCTTGCGCATGCGCACAATAATCATTTATTCCCTGATTTGATACTGACCAAACCACTGTACATTTTCAGGACAACATTAGGTTTGTGCGCATGTCCGTGCTTTAGCTCGTACAATACGCCCTCTTGTGTCCGAATTGTATCCAGTCTCTTTTGGGGTAAAAACAGCTCACCGGAGGACGTCTTTTCAATCACTTTTTCATATTACAAATAAGTTTTTGATATTGGAGATATAACAATAAATCGACAGAAAAAGGACTATAATTTTTTTATCAGATAGGACTGTGAAATTTTGCCAAGACACTTGATGAAAAAAACACCTTCGAAAAAACTAATTTGATTGCGACGTTTTATCAGTGTCTCAATCGGAACAAAAATAACGTTCACGTTTACGTTTCTTTGAATTTTTCGTCGTCTGGCGTATAACTGTGTTTTATTGTGCAGTTGAATGGCGAAAACCACACTAGCTCCGTGTTCAGTAAACCAACCAGGGAAACAAATAATTATATACCTGCGTGCGTATCGTGAAAGTATCGTATAGGGCGCTAAACAACCATGCATGCGGATGACGTTTGGGAGAAAAAAAATCGCTGGCGGTCGGGGGGGGGGGTACCAAGCGAATGTGAGCCTCTGGAACAGCGGTGGGTAGTCTGCTCACCCCATTTTTTTCCATGTCTTGATCCCCTTTCCCAAAATTTCCAGGATTGTTGTTTTACATGTTTAAATTGGACGTAGGAAGAAATTCGTCACCGTTTTCACGAAGAGCCACATATGTGGATTTTAAAGAAAAGGCGTTTTCGAGATAATCGCAAAAGAAGTTTCTCATATTTTAAAACTGCAAAAATACCACTTTGCAACAACTTTGTGCAGCAAGAAAACCACCACGCGATTCTACGAGAGCTGAAGTTTTACATGAACCCGGTTATAATACTTAATACAGCAGTTAATTAGTGAAAATTAATTAGTAAAGATATGTGGCTGTTCGTGAAAACGCAAATTTAGGTTTCCGAGATATTGGCCCTTTCTGTTCAACGTGGATTTCCATTAATAGGCGCGCGTGAGCGCACGCGCGCAGCTGAAATGTAACAAAGATATGTGGCTCTTCGTGAAAACGCAAATCTCATTTTCCCTACTTTTACGTATTTCCGTGCAATGGGTTTTGTACGCGTTCAAAGGGCAACAATGTATGTGGCTCTTCTTGAAAACGCAAAATGCATTTATCAAGATTTTTGTCCCTTGCAACATTAATGTAACTTAGAAATTAATGATGTTTTGCTTTCAGAAACATGTCAAAATGGTTAAGTACATTGTTTCAATGCGAAACAGTGAAAAAAACAAAATCGAAAAAGTTGTAATTTTTGACATTATATGTGGTTCTTCGTGAAAATGGTGACGAATTGTGTACAGGTTGTCTGTCCCACACAAAAACTATAACTTCGAATTGGGCATGTTTTTAAAAGTGGGGGCAGTATTCAAACTTGATGTCTAATTGTTGCTGAGGACCGTCCCACATGCTTTTTAGTTGGTTTCATTATAAGATGTTTTGTTCAAAAGATAGTACAGCAAAACGGGACTTGAAAACCACTTTAAGCCATTTTTGTCTGAAATTATATCTCCTGTTATTCCAAAAATCCTTTATTCGAATGATAAACTGAACCATAATGACCCATCCTTTGTGTGTCTAACTCCGTTTCAAGGAAAGTGGCCCAAGACCAGGGGCGAAAATCCCAGGGGACGGGGGTATGTAACCCCCAACACTTTTTGACAAGGGTAATGTGCTATTGAATCGAATCCCCCCCCCCCTTTCGGACGAGGACAAAATATCGGATTTCGAGGTATTGTCGAACACCCACAACCAAAAATGTATACATGTATACTGTGGAATTAAATTTAACTCCAGCATATGTAATATCATGCTGCTCAATTCAACCAAAACTTGACACCAAATTTAATTTGGTCTTGTATGTACAAGAATCATCCAAATAACTCATGTACTTTTTCAAGTTACGGAAATTTGAACACAAATCACGTGTTTATGTTCGTCAAGGAGCCGAGCCGCCGCCATTTTAGAGTGCTGAGTCGCATTGTTCAGGACGCACTCACGTGAATTGCCGCACAGCTTATCGTGGTAAAAAAGTCAACAACTTGACAAGTTTTCATCATAATTTTGTGGGAAATCAGGTTGCATTCTTAAGATGATATTCAGTTAATTGAAGCATAATTCGGTACGTATATTTACATATGCGGCGCTATAGGATTTTTGGGCCTAGTCTGTGCACAATAATTTTTTTCGACGGAACTTGCACGAAATAAATGGCATACTGTGATCATTATGTGTGCAACGCCCTTTAGGGCATCAGCCTGGTCCCAGCGCTTGGCCACCGGTACCAAATGAGAAGAACAATCGTTATAGCGATTATTGGCAATGTATACACCTCCAGAGTTGAAAACTATGTGATAGCATTGCAGCGGTGGCAGCTTTTAGGGTGCTATCACCCTGGTTTTGTTTCAAATGTCTATCAAAATGCTTGTTACCACTTTAGGGGCGGTTTATCTTGCGCATGCGCACTCTAATCATTTATGCCCTGATTTGATACTGACCAAATCCACCGCTGTTTTCAGGGCAACATTAAGTTTGTGCGCATGTCCGTGCTTTAGCTCGTACAGCACGCCCTCTTGTGGCCGAATTGTATCCAGTCTCTTTTGGGGTAAAAACAGCTCACTGGATGACGACTTTTCAATCACTTTTTTATATTACAAATAAGTTTTTGATATTGGAGATATAACAATAAATCGACAGAAAAAGGACTATAATTTTTTTATCAGATAGGACTGTGAAATTTTGCCAAGACTCTTGATGAAAAAAAACACTTCCGAAAAAAAACTAATTTGATTGCGACGTTTTATCAGTGCCTCAATCGGAACGAAAATAACGTTAACGTTTACGTTTCTTTGAATTTTTCGTCGTCTGGCGTATAACTGTATTTTATTGTGCAGTTGAATAGCGAAAACCACACTAGCTCCGTGTTCAGTAAACCAACCACACTGTTAAAAAAATCTCTGTTCATTAACAGTTGATTCTATTGTCAATTGGCATTACAGGAGTTACTGTTTTTGCACAGTATATTCTACTGTTTTTTTTTCTCGGTACATTAACAGCAGATTCTACTTTATTTGATATTGTTCAATTACAGGAGATTCTACTGTTTTGCAACAGATGATTAAGTGTTGTCGTTTTGTAACCTAGCAGCATATTCGCTGTTTTTGTTTGTTCCTTAACAACTCTCTGTCACTGAACAAAAGGTTGTTTTTGTTTAAACGGTGATTATTAATGGGGGCCGATAAACGACAAAGTGTTCATGTTTGTATCGAGGATTGCGAATGACAGGTCCTGTGTGAGCTTCAGTCCACAGATATTCTCGTATAATGAACGTACATCACATGCAGATACTTGTAACACGTCATGTAATGGCGGTGCTATCGATAAAACTCATGAAGGTTCGAATGTAGATACTTGCACGTTGGCTTACGGCGAGTCAGGCTGCAATGACAACCAGGCAACTTTCAACTGATGTTGTCGTTGACAACCAGGCTTACAAACTGAAACTTCTATATAGCGCTTCTCCTTGAGAATGATAGTCATTTACAATTCAAATACAAACATGTAAGCAGAAACGGATTAGTAAATTTGCTCCAAGATGCTACAACATCACACTCACGGTGCGCATACGTACGGACGCAACGGGAAGTTGTATGGTACTGTATAGTCCGACTCCCGCGCGCGCCTTCCTTGACAACATACTGGTACCCTTCAGCGTTTATGCCACAGTAACGTTGCACTACTACCGCCTACCAGGGAAAAATCACGCGATACGGCCGAACCCTGTACAAAAAAGATGATTCGCTGTTGACCGACAGCGATGTGACTGTGTTCTAACAGAGTCGAAACGGGGGGCTTGTTCAAAACATGATGTTCCTTGTGCGTGCACAGGATTTAAGTTTAACAGCGAATATTCTGTAACCAAACAGAGGAATGGAGAAAACTGTACGTAGGCAGGAACACCTTTGTAGATTTACAGAAAAATCCGAAAACAGTAACATCTACTGTAAATTTACAGATATTTCATCAGAAAAACAACTGTTAAATAACGCAATTTTTTTACAGTGCAGGGAAACAAATAATTATATACCTGCGTGCGTATCGTGAAAGTATCGTATAGGGCGCTAAACAACCATGCATGCGGATGACGTTTGGGAGAAAAAAATTCGCTGGCGGTCGGGGGGGGGGAGGGGGGTACCAAGCGAATGTGAGCCTCTGGAACAGCGGTGGATAGTCTGCTCACCCCATTTTTTTCCATGTCTTGATCCCCTTTCCCAAAATTTCCAGGATTGTTGTTTTACATGTTTAGAATCGGGCGGAAGAAATTCGTCACCGTTTTGACGAAGAGCCACATATGTGGATTTTAAAAAAAGGCGTTTTCGAGATAATCGCAAAAGAAGTTTCTCATATTTTAAAACTGCAAAAAATACCACTTTGCAACAACTTTGTGCAGCAAGAAAACCACCACGCGATTTAACGAGAGCTGAAGTTTTACATGAACCCGGTTATAAGACTTAATACAGCAGTTAATTAGTGAAAATTAATTAGTAAAGATATGTGGCTGTTCGTGAAAACGCAAATTTAGGTTTCCGAGATATTGGCCCTTTCTGTTCAACGTGTATTTCCATTAATAGGCGTGCGTGAGCGCACGCGCGCAGCTGAAATGTAACAAAGATATGTGGCTCTTCGTGAAAATGCAAATCTCATTTTCCCTAATACTTTTACGTATTTCCGTGCAATGCGTTTTGTACGCGTTCAAAGGGCAACAATGTATGTGGCTCTTCTTGAAAACGCAAAATGCATTTATCAAGATTTTTGTCCCTTGCAACATTAATGTAACTTAGAAATTAATGATGTTTTGCTTTCAGAAACATGTCAAAATGGTTAAGTACATTGTTTCAATGCGAAACAGTGAAAAAAAAAAATCGAAAAAGTTGTAATTTTTGACATAATATGTGGCTCTTCGTGAAAATGGTGACGAATTGTGTACAGGTTGTCTGTCCCACCAAAAAAATATAACTTCGAATTGGGCATGTTTTTAAAAGTGGGGGCAGTATTCAAACTTGATGTCTAATTGTTGCTGAGGACCGTCCCACATGCTTTTTAGTTAGTTTCATTATAAGATGTTTTGTTCAAAAGATAGTACAGCAAAACGGGACTTGAAAACCACTTAAGCCATTTTTGTCTGAAATTATATCTCCTGTTATTCCAAAAAATCCTTTATTCAAATGATAAACTGAACCATAATGACCCATCCTTTGTGTGTCTAACTCCGTTTCAAGGAAAGTGGCCCAAGACCAGGGGCGAAAATCCCGGGGGACGGGGGTATGTAACCCCCAACACTTTTTGACAAGGGTAATGTGCTATTGAATCGAACACCCCCTCCCCTTTTCGGATGAGGACAAAATATCGGATTTCGAGGTATTGTCGAACACCCACAACCAAAATGTATACATGTAAACTGGGGAATGAAATTTAACTCCAGCAAATGTAACATCATGCTGCTCAATACAACCAAAACTTGGCACCAAATTTAATTTGGACTTGTATGTACAAGAATCATCCAAATAACTCATGTACTTTTTCAAGTTACGGAAATTAGAACACAAATCACGTGTTTATGTTCGTCATGGAGCCGAGCCGCCGCCATTTTAGAGTGCTGAGTCGCATTGTTCAGGACGCCCTCACGTGAATTGCCGCACAGCTTATCGTGGTAAAAAAAGTCAACAACTTGACAAGTTTTCATCATAATTTTGTGGGAAATCAGGTTGCATTCTTAAGATGATATTCAGTTAATTGAAGCATAATTCGGTACGTATATTCACATATGCGGCGCTATAGGATTTTTGGGCCTAGCCTGTGCACAATAATTTTTTCGACGGAACTTGCACGAAATAAATGGCATACTGTGATAGTTATGTGTGCAACGCCCTTTAGGGCATCAGCCTGGTCCCAACACTTGGCCACCGGTACCAAATCAGGAAAACAAAAGTTATAGCAATTATTGGCAATGTATACACCTCCAGAGTTGGAAACTATGTGATAGCATTGCAACGGTGGCAGCTTTTAGGGTGCTATCACCCTGGGTTTGTTTCAAATGTCTATCAAAATGCTTGTTACCACTTTAGGGGCGGTTTATCTTGCGCATGCGCACAATAATCATTTATGCCCTGATTTGATACTGACCAAATCCACCGCTGTTTTCAGGGCAACATTAAGTTTGTGCGCATGTCCGTGCGTACAACACGCCCTCTTGTGGCCGAATTGTATCCAGTCTCTTTTGGGGTAAAAACAGCTCACCGGATGACGACTTTTCAATCACTTTTTTATATTACAAATAAGTTTTTGATATTGGAGATATAACAATAAATCGACAGAAAAAGGACTATAATTTTTTTATCAGATAGGACTGTGAAATTTTGGCAAGACACTTGATGAAAAAAACACCTTCGAAAAAACTAATTTGATTGCGACGTTTTATCAGTGTCTCAATCGGAACGAAAATAACGTTCAGGTTTACGTTTCTTTGGATTTTTCATCGCCTGGCGTATAACTGTATTTTATTGTGCAGTTGAATGGCAAAAACCACACTAGCTCCGTGTTCAGTAAACCAACCAGGGAAACAAATAATTATATACCTGCGTGCGTATCGTCAAAGTATCGTATAGGGCGCTAACAACCATGCATGCGGATGACGTTTGGGAGAAAAAAAATCGCTGGTGGTCGGGGGGGGGGGGTACCAAGCGAATGTTAGCCTCTGGAACAGCGGTGGATAGTCTGCTCACCCCATTTTTTTCCATGTCTTGATCCCCTTTCCCAAAATTTCCAGGATTGTTGTTTTACATGTTTAAATTGGGCGGAAGAAATTCGTCACCGTTTTCACGAAGAGCCACATATTATGTGGATTTTAAAGAAAAGGCGTTTTCGAGATAATCGCAAAAGAAGTTTCTCATATTTTAAAACTGCAAAAAATACCA
Source organism: Patiria pectinifera (assembly GCA_029964075.1). Lineage (NCBI taxonomy): Eukaryota > Metazoa > Echinodermata > Asteroidea > Valvatida > Asterinidae > Patiria > Patiria pectinifera. The sequence goes on from CM057134.1 coordinate 16,501,059, forward strand.
CTTTGCAACAACTTTGTGCAGCAAGAAAACCACCACACGATTCTACGAGAGCTGAAGTTTTACATGAACCCTGTTATCAGACTTAATACAGCAGTTAATTAGTAAAAATTAATTAGTAAAGATATGTGGCTGTTCGTGAAAACGCAAATTCAGGTTTCCGAGATATTGGCCCTTTCTGTTCAACGTGGATTTCCATTAATAGGCGCGCGTGAGCGCACGCGCGCAGCTGAAATGTAACAAATATATATATGTGGCTCTTCGTGAAAACGCAAATCTCATTTTCCCTACTTTTACGTATTTCCGTGCAATGGGTTTTGTACGCGTTCAAAGGGCAACAATGTATGTGGCTCTTCTTGAAAACGCAAAATGCATTTATCAAGATTTTTGTCCCTTGCAACATTAATGTAACTTAGAAATTAATGATGTTTTGCTTTCAGAAACATGTCAAAATGGTTAAGTACATTGTTTCAATGCGAAACAGTGAAAAAAAAAAATCGAAAAAGTTGTAATTTTTGACATAATATGTGGCTCTTCGTGAAAATGGTGACGAATTGTGTACAGGTTGTCTGTCCCACCAAAAAAATATAACTTCGAATTGGGCATGTTTTTAAAAGTGGGGGCAGTATTCAAACTTGATGTCTAATTGTTGCTGAGGACCGTCCCACATGCTTTTTAGTTAGTTTCATTATAAGATGTTTTGTTCAAAAGATAGTACAGCAAAACGGGACTTGAAAACCACTTAAGCCATTTTTGTCTGAAATTATATCTCCTGTTATTCCAAAAAATCCTTTATTCAAATGATAAACTGAACCATAATGACCCATCCTTTGTGTGTCTAACTCCGTTTCAAGGAAAGTGGCCCAAGACCAGGGGCGAAAATCCCAGGGGACGGGGGTATGTAACCCCCAACACTTTTTGACAAGGGTAATGTGCTATTGAATCGAACACCCCCTCCCCTTTTCGGATGAGGACAAAATATCGGATTTCGAGGTATTGTTGAACACCCACAACCAAAATGTATACATGTAAACTGGGGAATGAAATTTAACTCCAGCAAATGTAACATCATGCTGCTCAATACAACCAAAACTTGGCACCAAATTTAATTTGGTCTTGTATGTACAAGAATCATCCAAAAAACTCATGTACTTTTTCAAGTTACGGAAATTAGAACACAAATCACGTGTTTATGTTCGTCATGGAGCCGAGCCGCCGCCATTTTAGAGTGCTGAGTCGCATTGTTCAGGACGCCCTCACGTGAATTGCCGCACAGCTTATCGTGGTAAAAAAAAGTCAACAACTTGACAAGTTTTCATCATAATTTTGTGGGAAATCAGGTTGCATTCTTAAGATGATATTCAGTTAATTGAAGCATAATTCGGTACGTATATTCACATATGCGGCGCTATAGGATTTTTGGGCCTAGCCTGTGCACAATAATTTTTTCGACGGAACTTGCACGAAATAAATGGCATACTGTGATAGTTATGTGTGCAACGCCCTTTAGGCCATCAGCCTGGTCCCAACCCTTGGCCACCGGTACCAAATCAAGAAAACAAAAGTTATAGCGATTTTTGGCAATGTGTACATGTACACCTCCAGAGTTGGAAACTATGTGATAGCATTGCAACGGTGGCAGCTTTTAGGGTGCTATCACCGTGGGTTTGTTTCAAATGTCTATCAAAATGCTTGTTACCACTTTAGGGGCGGTTTATCTTGCGCATGCGCACTCTAATCATTTATGCCCTGATTTGATACTGACCAAATCCACCGCTGTTTTCAGGGCAACATTAAGTTTGTGCGCATGTCCGTGCTTTAGCTCGTACAACACGCCCTCTTGTGGCCGAATTGTATCCAGTCTCTTTTGGGGTAAAAACAGCTAGCTCACCGGATGACGACTTTTCAATCACTTTTTCATATTACAAATAAGTTTTTGATATTGGAGATATAACAATAAATCGACAGAAAAAGGACTATAATTTTTTTATCAGATAGGACTGTGAAATTTTGCCAAGACTCTTGATGAAAAAAACACCTCCGAAAAAACTAATTTGATTGCGACGTTTTATTAGTGTCTCAATCGGAACGAAAATAACGTTCAGGTTTACGTTTCTTTGGATTTTTCATCGCCTGGCGTATAACTGTATTTTATTGTGCAGTTGAATGGCGAAAACCACACTAGCTCCGTGTTCAGTAAACCAACCAGGGAAACAAATAATTATATACCTGCGTGCGTATCGTGAAAGTATCGTAGAGGGCGCTAAACAACCATGTATGCGGATGTCGTTTGGGAGAAAAATAAATCGCGGGCGGCGGGGGGGGGGGGGGGATAAGCGAATGTGAGCCTCTGCAACAGCGGTAGAAAGTCTGCTCACCCCATTTTCCATACCCTGAGCCCCTTTTCCCCACATTTCCAAGACTGTTGTTTTACATGTTTAAAGGTACAGTCCATCATTTGTAATTTGTGCATTTTGTTCCTTTGAAGCAACAAAAGTGCTCAAAATCTAAAGAAGGGTACTGAACAACTAACCTGATGAAGTTTCAGCTCAGCTTCAGCTGTATATTCTGAGAAAAACAGCACTCTAGGATCTCAATTTCAAATCAAAAGTTGCCAATCATGTTTTGAATTGGGCCTGAATTCAGCGTCCGATACACGTTCTCACTGAGCCGATTGCAGCTACATGATGTCGTGCACAGATCTGACGAATAATAGCAACCGTGTGCGCGTGTGGGTCATGCCAATGCTTGCGCGCGCTTCGCCGAATAACAAAACGAACTACCAAGTTAAATTTCCTATGGTGCGTCTTAAGAAGCACCGTTGGAAAGGCCTTGTTTTGTTGATTTCTTCAAAATGACAGCTTGCCATAAAGAATAATTTCACAGGGAGTTTAGTCCCCTTACTATCTTTCAACCAAGTATGTTTTTCAACAATAATTATTATGCCCGTTACTTTTTGGATAGCTGCAAATGATGGACTCTAGCTTTAATTAGGCGGAAGAAATTGTGTACAGGTTGTCATTTCGTCATTTTCGTACACGTCAATCACGAGTCGCTCAGTGAACAGGGATCATTATCATGTTAATGGTCTTATACGGTGCATAGTCACAGCCAATCACAGGGAGGCCGCAAGCGTTAGGTTCGCTGCTCTCGTCCTACGTCCCCAGATCAGTGCTGCCCATGGTGGCATACTCCGGCATAACCAATCAGATCCACGGTTACAGCGCTGAACGTAGCCTTAGGGTCATTTTAGGTTTTCGTTCGGGAATTAAGAAACGTACCTAATAACACCTAACTTCCGGTTTGATGACGTATTGATAACACCTAAGTTACGGTTTAATGACGTCACAGCATTAGAGATCCAAAGGTGAACATTGTAATAGATATCATTATTTGGACTACGAAGATATGACAGGGATCAAATGATAGAGTTAAATTAAAATATGATACTTTTCAAATTCTCCTTAAAGTAACTTCCGGTCTGATGACGTCATGAATTTGAAACCTTAAAAAAATGCATTAGCATGAGGAGGGAGAATACACTGAACAATTGCCTGGGTTAATTTTATCCAAGAAAGGTCGAAAACTCGAACTAGGTACCCAAACTTGGGTTGTTCTATAACAAACTGTTTGGGTTAGAATTTCTGCTAAATTCAACCAAAACTTGTCATTCAAGACCAAATCTAATTTGGTCTTGTATGACTACACATTTCTAGTACAAGAATCATCCAAATCACTCATGTACCTTTTCAAGTTACGGAATTTTGAACACAAACGCCGTGTTTATGTTCGTCATAGTAATGGAGCCGAGCCGCCGCCATTTTAGAGTGCTGAGTCGCGGTGTTCAGGACGCCCTCACGTGAATTTCCGCGTAGCTTATCGTAGTTAAAAAAGTCAACAACTTGACAACAAGTTTTCATCATAATTTTGTGGGAAATCAGGTTGCATTCTTAAGATGATAATCAGTTAATTGAAGCATACTTTCGGTACGTATATTCACATATGCCTCGCTATAGGATCTTTGGGCCTAGCCTGTGCACAATCATTTTTTCGACGGAACTTGCACGAAATAAATGGCATACTGTGATAATTATGTGTGCAACGCCCTTTAGGCCATCAGCCTCGGCCCACAACTTTGGCCACCGGTACGGTACCACATGACAAAAACAATCGTTGTAGCGATTTTTGGCAATGTGTACACCAGTCCTCCAGACTTGGAAAAACTGTGATAGCATTGCAGCGGTGGCAGCTTTTAGGGTGTTATCGCCCTGGGTTTTTTCTTCAAATGACCATCAAAATGCTTGTTACCACTTTAGGGGCGGTATATCTTGCGCATGCGCACAATAATCATTGATGCCCTGATTTGATACTGACCCAAACCACCGTTCATTTTCAGGACAACATTAGGTTTGTGCGCATGTCCGTGCTTTAGCTCGTACAACACGCCCTCTTGTGGCCGAATTGTATCCAGTCTCTTTTGGGGTAAAAACAGCTAACCGGAGGACGTCTTTTCAATAACTTTTTTATGTTACAAATAAGTTTTTGATATTGGAGATATAGCAATAAATCGACAGAAAAAGGACTACAATTTTTTGATCAGATAGGACTGTGAAATTTTGCCAAGACTCTTGATGAAAAAAAACACCTCCGAAAAAACTTATTTGATTGCGACGGTTTTTCATGTCTCAATCGGAACGAAAATAGCGTTCACGTTTGCGTTTCTTTGGATTTGTCGTCGTCTGGCGTATTACTGTGTTTTATTGTGCAGTTGAATCGCGAAAACGACATTAGCTCCGTGTTCATACCAACCAGGGAAACAAATAATTATATACCTGCGTGCGTATCGTAAAAGTATCGTAGAGGGCGCTAAACAACCATGTATACGGATGTCGTTTGGGAGAAAAAATTATCGCGGGGGGGGGGGAAACAAGCGAATGTGAGCCTCTATAACAGCGGTGGAGAGTCTGCTCACCCCATTTTCCATGTCCTGATCCCTTTTCCCCAAAATTTCCAGGACTGTTGTTTTACATGTTTAATTAGGCGGAAGAAATTGTGTACAGGTTGTCTGTCCCACAAAAAAACTTACGTCGAATCGGGCATGTTTTTATGAAAATTAAAAGTGGGTGCAGTATTCAAACTTGATGTGTAATTGTTGCTGAGGACCGCTCCAAATGCCTTTTAGTTGGTTTCATTATAAGATGTTTTGTTCAAAAGATAGTAGAGCAATCACAAAATGTGACTTGAAAAACCACTTAAGCCATTTTCTGAGCTTGACAAAAAAATATATAAGGATATATCATACGAAGACCCCCCCCCCCCGAAAAAGTAGTCCGTGTGCATGCTTTTCCTTTTCACTCCGTCATTTCCATGGTTCCAGATGAATTTAAAAATTAATTTGTCCAATTCTTAAAAAAAAAGGATTTTTATACACAGAACAGAAAAAAGATAGAGTATAACTGAGGCAACAGGAGGGTTTTTATATGATGGAATTTTGCGTCGGGGTGATATAAAGGAGGGTTTTTATTACACAAATTTCCCCAATTAAGGACAGATATCTTGATCGCCAACTATTGAGGGTCTGCTAACATTAAACATTAGAGTATCATCAGCTAACAAGGAAACTTTCACTTTTTGATCATCATCACACAAGAATACCATGAATATTTTGGTTCTGTCTAGCAGTAGCCAAGATCTCAATAACCAAAAGAAAGAGATAAAAGGGATATTGGACAACCCTGAAATATATAACTCTTTCCACGGATTAGACTGTGCGCCGGACTCGGCAACATATATTTCTGTCAGAAATCATTGACTAATATTAACCTTCGGAGCTGCGAAATACACGAAGCGACTGGAGCCAAGACGACATCTGCATAGATATACTTTCACTGCACCTGATTGGTTCTTCACCATTACGTCATTGGACGCTCAATTCATTCATAAAAAAACAGCAAGGGAGGGCCGTTGTATTGGTGGTATTGCGCATGCTCAAGCATATATAATTAGGAGAAGGACCGCTCAGAGGGTTTCTCCAATACAAGGGAAAAACGAATCGTTGAGTCCGATTTTCATATGACACCTGCTTCGCCCCTCGCGTGTGTGGTCTCCCGCTCCAGTTGCTTCGCCGCTTTGTCTGATGCCGGTAAATTAAACCACGATGGACTTGGCGAAAGGCTAGCCACTATACTAAGGAGTTCAGAGTGATTCAGGACATTCAGGCAGGGGCGGGCCTAAGGAAACAGAAACACATTGTATATGCTCTCAAAATATTGTCCAACTTAGAAGGAAGCGAAATGGACTGGTTACAACGGCCTTTGTTTGACGAACCACTCAACCTGATCAACCAAAAAGCTCACACAAGAAAGAACCATGTTTAGGCTCATTGATTTTAAATTATTATTTCCCCGTAAATTAAGAAAATTCTGTACACCTCCAAGGACCTTTTTGGGGGTGCATGAGGGCAAGAGTACCGATAAATTTGATGGAAATACCTTATATTTTCCACATGAATATAGGTATCGATCTTATCTTAAAAATTGCACACGATTATAGTAACATGTATCACTGTTTGAAGCACCGTTGCAAATGATCAAAAGTCACTTCGTTTACATAACTGGCATTTTCTCAGACACCATGTACTGTCTTCATTATTTCTGTTCAGTATAAGCAAAATGCCAGGGGCGGCGGAACTGGGGAGGGGGACGGGCACTTGCCACAGATACCCAAGACAAGTGACCATTTAAGACATAAATGTGGCCCCTCTAGCATCAAATGTGCCCCCTCGAGATGAAAACAAAACTTGCCCTAAAATGTCGAATAATTTGTTTTCTGATTTCCCGAAATGGTATTGAGAGTTATGTCCCTATGTCCCCCACGATTCGATTTTGCCAAGTGTCTGGTTTAAACACGTGTCGACATTTGAGCATGGATGCGCCAAATATTGCTGGACACCTCCGACGCAAGATATTGAGCAAGTGCCCCATTTTGGTGATATCCCCCCCTCCGTTTGAAACCCGTTTCGCCGCTGCTGCTGCAATTAATCTGATACCCAAAATATAACAATTCACAGATCGCTATTTTGAGAAAGAAAGCAAATGCTTCAGGGTTTGATTTTTGGGTCACCCTTTTATAGAGACACACATGCAAGGCAGCACACCTATACGCGGGAAGACTACCAACGAGATTGTTCGAAAGCCGACACCAAATGCATCGGCCTCTGCTAAGATGACACAAACCACTAGAGAATGGTCGTGGGACATCATGAAGTAAATGGCCGGCACCACTCCAATTGGAATGAACGCCATAGGTCAAGGTAGGTCAAGGTCAAACCCTAGCATTTTCTATCAATTGTGGCTGAAGTTGAAGATGAAATTGCTTGAATCTTGCAGATTCTCAATCGTCCCCAACTGAGTTGCATAAAAATAGTGGCCGCATGAGGTCGCTGTTCGCGCTGTAGTTTTTACATGCACGGCAGGGTGCCGTGAACTTATTCAAGCGAGAATTTCTACGCCAGCTGATTAGCATAAAAAGTGCCCCCCCCATTTCTTTTTTAAAATGAGACCGTTTGGCTTTAAAAACGGTGGAATTGTGTAAATATAACCAAGGATCAACTCCCTGGTTTTGGGCTTCCAACAGAGGGCAGGCTTGATAAAATTACGGTTCAAAAATTGGTCCTATTTGCCTGTGAAATTGGAAGGACGCCACTTGCAAAATGGTTACATGCAAGAACTTTTCGGGAAGTGATTTTGTTTTGGTGTGAATATTTTAAATATTTAAAATGTAATCAGTAAGTCTACCCACAATTGAAAAGAACTGAAAAGATGATGGACAAGACAATAATTAATTGTTTGTTTGAGAAACCTCAGTGATGTCGGCTTGCATGTCATTTAGCCCTGAGCTTTGTTAATTTTACACTGTTTTCAGTGGGGCTCGTTTCAGTGCACCCTGTATAGCGCGCGTGGATATGCCGCCGACTGATTACCGCGTACGGGACGAATAACGACGACAGCATTGACCAAACCTACAATGGAAATTGCTTTAATTTTTTCTTTTTTGGGGGGGGGGATTACTCCAAAATGTTAACCTTTAGTATTTATCAACAATCGTTAGTTTTGCCCACTTGAACTATTCAAAACTATATCATGGTGTTTGCAATTTTTTCAAATAGCCCTAAAAATGGAAATTCCTTGAAACTTGCAGGGACTCGGGTCTCTTGGAACACATAATTTGCCTTAATACATTAAAAAGAAGAAGAAGTAAGGCCAAAAAAAAAAGTCTCCGGTTTCTGGTATGCGCGCGCGTCGCCGGTGTGGACGGTAATTCTGTCCCCCGGTAAAAGTGTCCCCCTGTCCCGTTAATTCTGTCCCCCTCCAGGTAATTCTGTCCCCTCCAGTTAATTCTGTCCCCCTGGTTTTACACGCATAAGTTGCTATATTGATGTTATTATAATGAATTCAGCGCACAGGGTTTCCTTTTTTTTAAAGATTTTTACACCCTTTATCAATGATTATCAAAATGAAATTAACGTTTAGATGTTAATCAACCGATCTATGTTTCTGCAAGAAAGCAGAAAAGGCACGCGTAGTAATACTCAACCTATCGCTAGCGCGCACGCCCTCCGTAGGTGCGGTACACTCGCGCGCACGCCCACGAGGCATGCAAATCGCTCGCTCCCGAAGTCGTCATCAAAATTTAGCAAGGCGCCGCGCAAAAACAGTTAATAACTTTAGTAATATACAGTCTGGGTCAGTGATGTAGTGCCTTGATGCTGGGCCTTGGCCTTAAGGCTGCCTTAAGGCTGGATTTTAGGGCCTTGGCCTTGGCCTCGAGGCTTGAGGGCAAAAGCCTTGGCCTTGGCCTTGAGGGTTCAGGGCCTTGCAATTTTGAGTCCAGGCTCTTCAAGGCCCATAGATTTTTGTATTTTCCAGATAAATCTGTTCGAAATTTTGCTGTTACCATTTTAATCGTATTACCATGGAGGAGGGAAGCACCCTATAGATTTGTGTGTTGGGCACACTTCCACTTTTGTAGCATCACATTTTGTTACCATTGTAGTAGATTTGCTGCACAAATATTCCATACACTTGTGGGGCTAATGAGATGATCACTTTAATTGTATATAACTATGGAATAGATCTGAATGGTTGTATATGTCTCCCTGATAAGTGCTACAGATTTGCATGTATCTGTTTTAGATAATGCTGATATTTCTGACCATGTTGGGCCAGCAAATAAAAATTTCCCAAATCAGTTTATTGGAACCCCCTTTTGTTACACTTGGGAGAATTGTGTGTCAATATAGAAGTGAATCATTATTTTGTTTAGTTAAACCATATTGAAGACCTGAACTTATACTTTAATAGGTACAGTGCAGTCATAAAACGGTGTAGGCCTATGCGAGCATGTTGATTGCAATTAAAGAAATGTTGTTCTTCGTAATGAGCAATTCGTGATGATAAGGGCGGTCAAGGGGGGCCAAAAGGGGCCATGCCCCCCCCCCAAAAAAAAAAAACCGAAACCATTTTTTTTATGTGACGTTGTAATAAAGGCAGGCAATGAGTACACCACCATCTACTCCTAAAAAAACATCGGTTAAAATGGTCAGAAATTGCCTCAAATCGCACCACAGAGCATCTCGAATCCAAATTTTTTTCGGGGCCCTTATTAAAGCGGGCCCGAAGCCCGAGCCGTAATTTTTGGACCCACTTTTTGGGGGGGACCAAAATTTCTTTGCCCCCCCCCCCAAAAAAAATTGTGTTCTGGATCCACCCTTGCGTGATGATGTGTCACTCATGTGACTATAATTAGTTCTATATCAGTGGTCATTTCATAAAACAGGGCCTTGGCCTTGGCCTTGGCCTTGAGGGTTAAGCCTTGGCCTTGGCCTCGAGGCTTGAGGGTCAAAGCCTTGGCCTTGGCCTTGGCCTTGGCCTTGAGGGTCAAAGCCTTTGGTCCAACACTGGTCTGGGTGCTAGACTTGTGACTTTGCACGGGGACACATTTACCAGGGGGACACATTTAACGTCGTGCTCGGGGACAGATTTACCTAGAGGGGGACAGGTTTACCTAGGTAAAAGTGTCCCCCCGGACGGATTTACCGGGTCACGACCCGGTAAATCTGTCCGGGGGACACATTTACCAGGGGGGACAGAATTACCTGCCACACCGGCCGTAGCCATGCGCGTCGGCAAAATGAACAAGATATTTTTTCAATGAAAGATAATGTCTCAAAACCGCCAAACTCACTGGTTTTACTGAAATCCTGCTGCTGCACAATTTTAACGTGTTTTTAGATGGGGTTATGATCGAGAATAAGCTTTATGTGGCCTCTCTGGACTCCCATATATTTGCACTAAGTTTAGTCGGGCACCATTTCCAGTCATCAGCCGACATGTAAAGCAAAAAAGTCGGGCAAAAAAAAAGAAAGCCGCGTCGCCGCACCACTTTTTGGACAAGCTCCATACCAGAAACCGGAGACTTTGTTGTGGCCTAATGTACGCTTCTACTGATAAGTAAACTCGAAACTAAGCGTCTACGTAAAGCGTCTCCGTAGGCTAAACGCATTATTCACCGGCTTGTGCAGTTCCCCCCCCCCCCCTTATTGTAGTCGCCGATTAGTAGTTGCTGATTAATTAGGCAAGACCCCGCCTCTTGACCTCCTAGATTTTGACCAATTAGCGGGCACTTTCTATATTGGGTCGTCGGTCATTCGCCCGTTGCACGTCAAATAGACAATGGATTTAAAAACACACACTCACACACACATGTCACGCGTTCTGTATTATGTTACGCGATATGGAGCTGGCTGTCTGTTATTCAAAAGCACTGCATTCAAATTGACCAATCAAACTATTTTAGTCCTGATTTTGGAATGAAATGACGTCACGATTTAGTAAAGTCAACTTCAATTGGCTGGCGCGTGGCTTGCATTTTGTTTACGGCAGTGACCACAATTTGTGTAGCGCGCCCTCTTTTGACATAACAATTGAACTGGTTGACACGAGTATTATTAAAAAGGCAGGTTTTTTTTAACTGCATGGCATTGTTTTTGTGAAGTTTATTTCGACAGTCCACATAATCATGTTACTTTGAATTAACGTGAAATTTCAATTCGATGCAACAAATACTGGAGTTATCTTGTAGAAACCGGGCGTTGCTTTCGGCGTGTAATAAAATTTACTCCAGTTCGCCTTATATCTATTCGCGTTTTTTTAATGGTTGGTCATTTTCGCTCCAATTTCAAAAACGTTTGCTAACCAATCACTAAATAAATTAATTCAACCAATATTCCTGGAGTTATTATCCCCACAACTAGCAAGTTAATTTATTATTTTTATTTGACGACGACTTCTTCAATTTTGAGCATTTGGAGTACGTTATGACGACCACTCACCAGATATAATGATACACTAATCACAAGTCCTAAGTTCCCCCCAACATTATTCTTAATTAATGAAATAGAAATGCACGATTTCAACAATATCCCAAATGCAAATGACAGAGGACACTCTTCTGCCCATCTTGTGAGAAAATGATAGAAATCCAATCACGCATACCAACACGAAGCTCATTTGAATGAAAAAAGTGCCAATAAAAAAAGTTGCAGTAAATAGCATTGCTCCAGTGTACTGGTTTGATCATGCTTTAAAAGGTAGAATGTTAATCCCTTTTGTATCTAATCTAAAAGTAATAGGACTACACAGCATTTTCTTTGTCATCTTTGCATTAAAAGGTCTGCAATTATCTGTTAGATTACCAAGATTGCGTCTTGTTTTAGTTAAACATCCTTTTAAACAAGGAAACCTTTGTAAGGTAAAGTTATTAATTAATGAAAGTCTACCCTGCCTTGCAGGATCACTCAAACCAGTACACTGGAGCAATGCTATTTACTGCAACTTTTTTTATTGGCACTTTTTTCATTCAAATGAGCTTCGTGTTGGTATGCGTGATTGGATTTCTATCATTTTCTCACAAGATGGGCAGAAGAGTGTCCTCTGTCATTTGCATTTGGGATATTGTTGAAATCGTGCATTTCTATTTCATTAATTAAGAATAATGTTGGGGGAACTTGGGACTTGTGATACCTGTATGTCTTGAGTTGTCTGCTCCACAACGCCACGATGTTGTTTTTCTCCCGTGAAAGTTGACTTCGGTATTAGGCAGTTTTATCTTATTATGGCTATGGGTGCACACCGGTAAATATAGGCCTAAATGCATCCACCAAGCTCCGTGAATAAAAGTGATTCCCTCAAAATATTCTGTGTTAAAGAGTTTCCAGAGCCATAAAACTGGGAAATTGAAGAGATATGGCAATGACCCTCTGGCCCGGACCTGGAGCGCGTCCAGTTCTGAGCATCTTGGATGCAATTGGGCCCGAAAGTGGCGCTCCTTTGCCATGTTGTGGAGGGATCGTTTTTCAAGATGGCTACTTTTCCGCTTTATATTGGTCGTCTATTTTGGGTGAGAATATCTCGATAAGTCAGTGGTCAACCCACAAAAAAATGAAAATAAAAATGAAAGATGACATGCTGATTATCAGTTTACTGTGTGAGCTCTGAGTACTTTTTAAAGAATTTGGAAGTATGGGCATTTAGCACTAGTGTCTATGGGAATTTTAGACGCGCAATATTCGTAGCCTCGTTTCCATTTTGTGATTGGACGATGAACGACGTTCGTTTGATGGTGTCTTCATATCTCCAGTGCAAGTAGCTGCAAGCGCGGTCGCAAGTAGCGCTGCATACGAACCCGGGATCCGCACTCAGTATACTTTCAGATAAAAAAAACGGTTTGTTTTCATAAATGAACATCATAAAGAAAATAGATTTCCCATTTTCCAAATGATCTATAATTACATCTTGAGATCGTTCAGACGCATCCCCATCAAACTCATGAAAGTGAATACGGAGTGTTGAGTAATTAGTTCTTCCATGGTTCTGCTGGTCGCATCATCAGTCCTTTTTAGTTATTAAGGAGATATTTTAAAAGGCGTATTAATATTTTAAGATTAAAACAATGATTGAAATGAAAAGCAGGGATAAATTTAATACGCATAATAGTACATAAAATTAATAAATTTACATTCGTAAAATATTTTGTTTAAAGGAAGCATGAATATAGATGAATAAATAAGGTTTTTTTAAGAGAGAAGTAATTCTTCCATTCCCAGACTTTATGTACTAAATTAATGTCCACTTGCAGATAGCTTGCAATGTTCATTTGAATATCGAGATATATACACAGTAGGGTTTTGTGAAATGCTAAAGTTTTTTCTTTCCCCATTTCTGATCTGTATCATTATGTGAACGAAATGTGTCACAGAAAAACCTGCAGAATCTGGTCTTGTACGATGAACATGTACATGCGGCGCCCGTACATGTACTTCAACGTCGTTAATAATTGTCGAATCACAAAATGGCAACAAGGCTACGACTATTACGCAGTTTCCTGCTTTTAGGGGAACGTGATCATCTTCAGATGGAATTTTCTCCCAAAAGTCATTAATAAATCCCCCCAAAAAAATGCAAAAAGAGAAAGATGATGAAATAAGCTTTAATTTGATGTGTGTGTCGAACCCCTTGGACAGTTGTCAGTATTTTCCCTGAATTTCTGAATTGGGAGCATTTACCATTGGGGTTTATAAAGTTTACTTTACTGGTCTGCAACCCTGTGAGGCGTCCGACTTAATAGGGTGCAGACCAGTAAATCGGTCCGAAATTGCCTGCGCCTGCCAAATCACGATTTGCATGCCCTCAAAATCTTCGGTATTTGAGCATGCTGTGGGCCATGAACTTGAGGGTTTGTAAAAAATATGGGTGGAAACCGTGCAAAGGACTGGGAGCTTGCAGTTCTGTGTAATTTTGATGTAATTTGGACCCTAAAAGCGCTCTACTTTGCAATGGAGTGTAGGCATCGTTTTTCAAAATGGCGATGGGCTTCAGGACTATTTTCAGGGGTGATCATCTTCAGATGGAAATTTCTCCTAAAAGTCATCAGTTGACCACCCCCCCCCCCGAAAATTGAAAAGAAAATGAAAGATGATGAAATAAGCTTTAATTTGATGTGTGTCTCGAACACCTTGTTTATTTACTGGTCTGCTACCCTTAATATGATGACCACAATTTGTGTAGCGCGCCCTCTTTTGACAAGCAATTGAAGTTGACAGTTGACACATTATTTTTTATTTTTTGTGTAGCGGGAATTAGGCAGGATTTTCGAGTCTGCCTGGAGGATCTTCGGCGAGGATTTCAATCGTATTTACTGGAGTATTGCATTGTTAGCGATCTTCTGCACCATCTTGGCGAGTGGAAAGTATTATAAAACTACAACAAGCCTACAAATCATCTCTCGAATGGATTGACTCCAGGAACGCGTGCCGCAATCTGCACTTTTGAAAACGTCAACCGTCCACCGCGCCTTTTCACGGGCGGGAATAACCAGTGCTCGACGTGAGATTGACGCTTCGTCTTGTCTTGATTTCACTTGGTCTTGTCTGAGCTGCAAAGACTTGGTGGTGCAGTTATGACTTTTGTGAGTTCATCTTGTGACAATTTGGGAGTTTGGTGCTGGAGGTCAGCAGTCTGCAAGCCAACATTCAACAACACCGTCGTGGTGAGTGACCATTGCTCTGTTAGCGTTTGTGTAGTTTCGGACCCCATTCCTATATTAAGATTGCACTCACCCAAAACAGCTGACTAAAAGTAAATGACACTCGAAAGTGACTTTCTGATATTTTTTTCCCATCTGAACAGCTGGTAAAGAAGACTTCTTCAATATTTGCAGTTTTAAGTTTGTGTGCATAGGGCAGGACTTTGATTTTCAGTAAAAATTGATTGTGCATGTCTTTGAAATGTCAGTATGAAATGGTGTGCGTAATAAATAGATTCTGACAATTGATCAATGAAAACATAAGAAAATGTCGTGCATGTGACGGTATTTATGTTTTTCAGCCTCACTATTTAACCCTCTACACGATGTATTTAAAAAAACAACCCCAGGCAGGTACAATGACCAAGACGTTAAAGTTGCTCCATCTTAAAGGGTAGTCCATAACCTTTGCATTGACACCATATCTGCATCTCATCAGTCAGGGATGACCAAGCACGAGTGATTTCACAACAAAGGCCAACAAAGCCCAGGGGTGTGAAATCTCAGCTTTAAAGATGATTTCAGCTTTTTTTGTTTTGGATTTCAGCTTTTTTTCCCTCTCTTGCTGTGTACAAAAGTATAGGAGATTTCCAAAGTTCAGTTTTTTTGTACTCCTTTTTCAGCTGTTTTCAGCTATTTTCATCAGTGGTCACTCACACACTCACCGCCCCCCATTAATGGATCTTTTTCTCACTCTTCAACAGCGAACAACTTTATTTACCGTGTGGAACGTCATCCCACCTTATGAATGGACTCCACCGTGACTACGCTTCTTGAGAGGTTGATATTAGCAGTGTTTTCAGCAGACTCTAAGGCCTGGATCTCGATTGGATTGAGCACTTGAACACTTGAACACTTGACCCGAGTTGACGACCCCAAGGCCTTGACCCAATGGTGCGGACCCACGGAATTGGCCTGAGTCTTTGGCCCACGGCCATGCTCCGAGTAAGTGGCGGTTTGACGGATGCCGTCACACGGACTGGCCCGAGTCATCGACCATGCCTTGACCCGAGGTGCCAAGCTACGGACTTGACCAGAGCCGTCAACCCGCGGCCTTGTGCAACTTGAACACTTGAACACTTGAACACTTGACCCGAGTTGACGACCCCAAGGCCTTGACCCAATGGTGCGGACCCACGGAATTGGCCTGAGTCTTTGGCCCACGGCCATGCTCCGAATAAGTGGCGGTTTGACGGATGCCGTCACACGGACTGGCCCGAGTCATCGACCATGCCTTGACCCGAGGTGCCAAGCTACGGACTTGACCAGAGCCGTCAACCCGCGGCCTTGTGCAACTTGAACACTTGAACACTTGACCCGAGTTGATGACCCCAAGGCCTTTACCCAATGGTGCGGACCGACGGAATTGGCCTGAGTCTTTGGCCAACGGCCATGCTCCAAGTAAGTGGCGGCCCACGGAATTGGCCCGAGTCGGCGGCCCACGGCAAACCCCCGAGGTGCCGGCCCTCGGAACGGGCCCGAGTCGTCCATCGGCTCACGGCCTTTCGCCGGGGTGTCGTCCCACGGACTTGCTCGAGTCGTCGGCCCACGGCCTTGCGCCGGGGTGTCGTCCTACGGACTGGCCCGAGTCATCGACCATGCCTTGACCCGAGGTGCCAAGCTACGGACTTGACCAGAGCCATCAACCCGCGGCCTTGTGACCACTACCGTGAATGCTCTTTGGAATTCTTGTGGTGAGTTTTATTTTAGAAACAAAAGAGACCTGTATATGAAGAAATAGGATTCCTCGGGTGGTATTTTAACCCTCCAGCCCCCAGCCCCACCCCCCCGGCAAATATACATTGCTTGATCTCCTATTAAATTATGAATTCTAAAGTTTGCATTAAACTCATTCTCAAATTGAAACTTTTCAATTTGAAAATTTCAGTAAGAACTGATTGTACATGTCTTTGAAATGTCAGTATGA
This sequence comes from Patiria pectinifera, assembly GCA_029964075.1. NCBI lineage: Eukaryota > Metazoa > Echinodermata > Asteroidea > Valvatida > Asterinidae > Patiria > Patiria pectinifera. The sequence continues at coordinate 16,517,626 of CM057134.1, forward strand.
AATGGTGTGCGTAATTAATAGATTCTGACAATTGATCAATGAAAACATAAGAAAATGTTCAGATGAATTGACTGCATGCAGCGACATTTGTGCATGTGACGGTATTTATGTTTTTCAGCCTCACTATTTAACCCTCTACACGATGTATTTAACGGGACAACCCCAGGCAGGTACAATGACCAAGACGTTAAAGTTGCTCCATCTTAAAGGGTAGTCCATAACCTTTGCATTGACACCATATCTGCATCTCATCAGTCAGGGATGACCAAGCACGAGTGATTTCACAACAAAGGCCAACAAAGCCCAGGGGTGTGAAATCTCAGCTTTAAAGATGATTTCAGCTTTTTTTGTTTTGGATTTCAGCTTTTTTCTCTCACTTGCTGTGTACAAAAGTATAGGAGATTTCCAAAGTTCAGCTTTTTTACACCTTTTTCAGCTGTTTTCAGCTATTTTCATCAGTGGTCACTCACACACTCACCGCCCCCCATTAATGGATCTTTTTCTCACTCTTCAACAGCGAACAACTTTATTTACCGTGTGGAACGTCATCCCACCTTATGAATGGACTCCACCGTGACTACGCTTCTTGAGAGGTTGATATTAGCAGTGTTTTCAGCAGACTCTAAGGCCTGGATCTCGATTGGATTGAGCACTTGAACACTTGAACACTTGACCCGAGTTGACGACCCCAAGGCCTTGACCCAATGGTGCGGACCCACGGAATTGGCCTGAGTCTTTGGCCCACGGCCATGCTCCGAGTAAGTGGCGGTTTGACGGATGCCGTCACACGGACTGGCCCGAGTCATCGACCATGCCTTGACCCGAGGTGCCAAGCTACGGACTTGACCAGAGCCGTCAACCCGCGGCCTTGTGCAACTTGAACACTTGAACACTTGAACACTTGACCCGAGTTGACGACCCCAAGGCCTTGACCCAATGGTGCGGACCCACGGAATTGGCCTGAGTCTTTGGCCCACGGCCATGCTCCGAATAAGTGGCGGTTTGACGGATGCCGTCACACGGACTGGCCCGAGTCATCGACCATGCCTTGACCCGAGGTGCCAAGCTACGGACTTGACCAGAGCCGTCAACCCGCGGCCTTGTGCAACTTGAACACTTGAACACTTGACCCGAGTTGATGACCCCAAGGCCTTTACCCAATGGTGCGGACCGACGGAATTGGCCTGAGTCTTTGGCCAACGGCCATGCTCCAAGTAAGTGGCGGCCCACGGAATTGGCCCGAGTCGGCGGCCCACGGCAAACCCCCGAGGTGCCGGCCCTCGGAACGGGCCCGAGTCGTCCATCGGCTCACGGCCTTTCGCCGGGGTGTCGTCCCACGGACTTGCTCGAGTCGTCGGCCCACGGCCTTGCGCCGGGGTGTCGTCCTACGGACTGGCCCGAGTCATCGACCATGCCTTGACCCGAGGTGCCAAGCTACGGACTTGACCAGAGCCATCAACCCGCGGCCTTGTGACCACTACCGTGAATGCTCTTTGGAATTCTTGTGGTGAGTTTTATTTTAGAAACAAAAAGAGACCTGTATATGAAGAAATAGGATTCCTCGGGTGGTATTTTAACCCCCTCCAGCCCCCCCCCCAGCCCCACCCCCCCGGCAAATATACATTGCTTGATCTCCTATTAAATTATGAATTCTAAAGTTTGCATTAAACTCATTCTCAAATTGAAACTTTTCAATTTGAAAATTTCAGTAAGAACTGATTGTACATGTCTTTGAAATGTCAGTATGAAATGGTGTGCGTAATTAATAGATTCTGACAATTGATCAATGAAAACATAAGAAAATGTTCAGATGAATTGACTGCATGCAGCGACATTTGTGCATGTGACGGTATTTATGTTTTTCAGCCTCACTATTTAACCCTCTACACGATGTATTTAAAAAAACAACCCCAGGCAGGTACAATGACCAAGACGTTAAAGTTGCTCCATCTTAAAGGGTAGTCCATAACCTTTGCATTGACACCATATCTGCATCTCATCAGTCAGGGATGACCAAGCACGAGTGATTTCACAACAAAGGCCAACAAAGCCCAGGGGTGTGAAATCTCAGCTTTAAAGATGATTTCAGCTTTTCTTGTTATACATTTCAGCTTTTTTTCCCTCTCTCACTGTGGAAAAAAGTATATGAGAATTCCACAGTTCAGTGAGTTTTGTACTCCTTTTTCAGCTGTTTTCAGCTATTTTCATCAGTGGTCACTCACACACTCACCGCCCCCCATTAATGGATCTTTTTCTCACTCTTCAACAGCGAACAACTTTATTTACCGTGTGGAACGTCATCCCACCTTATGAATGGACTCCACCGTGACTACGCTTCTTGAGAGGTTGATATTAGCAGTGTTTTCAGCAGACTCTAAGGCCTGGATCTCGATTGGATTGAGCACTTGAACACTTGAACACTTGACCCGAGTTGACGACCCCAAGGCCTTGACCCAATGGTGCGGACCCACGGAATTGGCCTGAGTCTTTGGCCCACGGCCATGCTCCGAGTAAGTGGCGGTTTGACGGATGCCGTCACACGGACTGGCCCGAGTCATCGACCATGCCTTGACCCGAGGTGCCAAGCTACGGACTTGACCAGAGCCGTCAACCCGCGGCCTTGTGCAACTTGAACACTTGAACACTTGAACACTTGACCCGAGTTGACGACCCCAAGGCCTTGACCCAATGGTGCGGACCCACGGAATTGGCCTGAGTCTTTGGCCCACGGCCATGCTCCGAATAAGTGGCGGTTTGACGGATGCCGTCACACGGACTGGCCCGAGTCATCGACCATGCCTTGACCCGAGGTGCCAAGCTACGGACTTGACCAGAGCCGTCAACCCGCGGCCTTGTGCAACTTGAACACTTGAACACTTGACCCGAGTTGATGACCCCAAGGCCTTTACCCAATGGTGCGGACCGACGGAATTGGCCTGAGTCTTTGGCCAACGGCCATGCTCCAAGTAAGTGGCGGCCCACGGAATTGGCCCGAGTCGGCGGCCCACGGCAAACCCCCGAGGTGCCGGCCCTCGGAACGGGCCCGAGTCGTCCATCGGCTCACGGCCTTTCGCCGGTGTGTCGTCCCACGGACTTGCTCGAGTCGTCGGCCCACGGCCTTGCGCCGGGGTGTCGTCCTACGGACTGGCCCGAGTCATCGACCATGCCTTGACCCGAGGTGCCAAGCTACGGACTTGACCAGAGCCATCAACCCGCGGCCTTGTGACCACTACCGTGAATGCTCTTTGGAATTCTTGTGGTGAGTTTTATTTTAGAAACAAAAGAGACCTGTATATGAAGAAATAGGATTCCTCGGGTGGTATTTTAACCCCCTCCAGCCCCCCCAGCCCCACCCCCCCCGGCAAGTATACATTGCTTGATCTCCTATTAAATTATGAATTCTAAAGTTTGCATTAAACTCATTCTCAAATTGAAACTTTTCAATTTGAAAATTTCAGTAAGAACTGATTGTACATGTCTTTGAAATGTCAGTATGAAATGGTGTGCGTAATTAATAGATTCTGACAATTGATCAATGAAAACATAAGAAAATGTTCAGATGAATTGACTGCATGCAGCGACATTTGTGCATGTGACGGTATTTATGTTTTTCAGCCTCACTATTTAACCCTCTACAGGATGTATTTAAAAAAACAACCCCAGGCAGGTACAATGACCAAGACGTTAAAGTTGCTCCATCTTAAAGGGTAGTCCATAACCTTTGCATTGACACCATATCTGCATCTCATCAGTCAGGGATGACCAAGCACGAGTGATTTCACAACAAAGGCCAACAAAGCCCAGGGGTGTGAAATCTCAGCTTTAAAGATGATTTCAGTTTTTTTGGTTTGGATTTCCGGCTTTTTTTCCCTTTCTTGCTTGGAAAAAAGGATAAGAGATTTTCAAAGGTTCAGTTTTTTGTTCCTCTTTTTCAGCTGTTTTCAGCTATTTTCATCAGTGGTCACTCACACACTCACCGCCCCCCATTAATGGATCTTTTTCTCACTCTTCAACAGCGAACAACTTTATTTACCGTGTGGAACGTCATCCCACCTTATGAATGGACTCCACCGTGACTACGCTTCTTGAGAGGTTGATATTAGCAGTGTTTTCAGCAGACTCTAAGGCCTGGATCTCGATTGGATTGAGCACTTGAACACTTGAACACTTGACCCGAGTTGACGACCCCAAGGCCTTGACCCAATGGTGCGGACCCACGGAATTGGCCTGAGTCTTTGGCCCACGGCCATGCTCCGAGTAAGTGGCGGTTTGACGGATGCCGTCACACGGACTGGCCCGAGTCATCGACCATGCCTTGACCCGAGGTGCCAAGCTACGGACTTGACCAGAGCCGTCAACCCGCGGCCTTGTGCAACTTGAACACTTGAACACTTGAACACTTGACCCGAGTTGACGACCCCAAGGCCTTGACCCAATGGTGCGGACCCACGGAATTGGCCTGAGTCTTTGGCCCACGGCCATGCTCCGAATAAGTGGCGGTTTGACGGATGCCGTCACACGGACTGGCCCGAGTCATCGACCATGCCTTGACCCGAGGTGCCAAGCTACGGACTTGACCAGAGCCGTCAACCCGCGGCCTTGTGCAACTTGAACACTTGAACACTTGACCCGAGTTGATGACCCCAAGGCCTTTACCCAATGGTGCGGACCGACGGAATTGGCCTGAGTCTTTGGCCAACGGCCATGCTCCAAGTAAGTGGCGGCCCACGGAATTGGCCCGAGTCGGCGGCCCACGGCAAACCCCCGAGGTGCCGGCCCTCGTAACGGGCCCGAGTCGTCCATCGGCTCACGGCCTTTCGCCGGGGTGTCGTCCCACGGACTTGCTCGAGTCGTCGGTCCACGGTCTGGTTGCCGGGTGTCGTCCCACGGACTGGCCCGAGTCATCGACCATGCCTTGACCCGAGGTGCCAAGCTACGGACTTGACCAGAGCCATCAACCCGCGGCCTTGTGACCACTACCGTGAATGCTCTTTGGAATTCTTGTGGTGAGTTTTATTTTAGAAACAAAAAGAGACCTGTATATGAAGAAATAGGATTCCTCGGGTGGTATTTTAACCCCTCCAGCCCCCCAGCCCCACCCCCCCGGCAAATATACATTGCTTGATCTCCTATTAAATTATGAATTCTAAAGTTTGCATTAAACTCATTCTCAAATTGAAACTTTTCAATTTGAAAATTTCAGTAAGAACTGATTGTACATGTCTTTGAAATGTCAGTATGAAATGGTGTGCGTAATTAATAGATTCTGACAATTGATCAATGAAAACATAAGAAAATGTTCAGATGAATTGACTGCATGCAGCGACATTTGTGCATGTGACGGTATTTATGTTTTTCAGCCTCACTATTTAACCCTCTACACGATGTATTTAAAAAAACAACCCCAGGCAGGTACAATGACCAAGACGTTAAAGTTGCTCCATCTTAAAGGGTAGTCCATAACCTTTGCATTGACACCATATCTGCATCTCATCAGTCAGGGATGACCAAGCACGAGTGATTTCACAACAAAGGCCAACAAAGCCCAGGGGTGTGAAATCTCAGCTTTAAAGATGATTTCAGCTTTTTTGTTTTGGATTTCAGCTTTTTTTCCCTCTCTTGCTGTGTACAAAAGTATAGGAGATTTCCAAAGTTCAGTTTTTTTGTACTCCTTTTTCAGCTGTTTTCAGCTATTTTCATCAGTGGTCACTCACACACTCACCGCCCCCCATTAATGGATCTTTTTCTCACTCTTCAACAGCGAACAACTTTATTTACCGTGTGGAACGTCATCCCACCTTATGAATGGACTCCACCGTGACTACGCTTCTTGAGAGGTTGATATTAGCAGTGTTTTCAGCAGACTCTAAGGCCTGGATCTCGATTGGATTGAGCACTTGAACACTTGAACACTTGACCCGAGTTGACGACCCCAAGGCCTTGACCCAATGGTGCGGACCCACGGAATTGGCCTGAGTCTTTGGCCCACGGCCATGCTCCGAGTAAGTGGCGGTTTGACGGATGCCGTCACACGGACTGGCCCGAGTCATCGACCATGCCTTGACCCGAGGTGCCAAGCTACGGACTTGACCAGAGCCGTCAACCCGCGGCCTTGTGCAACTTGAACACTTGAACACTTGAACACTTGACCCGAGTTGACGACCCCAAGGCCTTGACCCAATGGTGCGGACCCACGGAATTGGCCTGAGTCTTTGGCCCACGGCCATGCTCCGAATAAGTGGCGGTTTGACGGATGCCGCCACACGGACTGGCCCGAGTCATCGACCATGCCTTGACCCGAGGTGCCAAGCTACGGACTTGACCAGAGCCGTCAACCCGCGGCCTTGTGCAACTTGAACACTTGAACACTTGACCCGAGTTGATGACCCCAAGGCCTTTACCCAATGGTGCGGACCGACGGAATTGGCCTGAGTCTTTGGCCAACGGCCATGCTCCAAGTAAGTGGCGGCCCACGGAATTGGCCCGAGTCGGCGGCCCACGGCAAAACCCCGAGGTGCCGGCCCTCGAACGGGCCCGAGTCGCCTATCGGCTCACGGCCTTTCGCCGGGTGTCGCCCCACGGACTTGCTCGACTCGTCGGCTCACGGCCTTTCGCCGGGGTGTCGTCCTACGGACTGGCCCGAGTCATCGACCATGCCTTGACCCGAGGTGCCAAGCTACGGACTTGACCAGAGCCATCAACCCGCGGCCTTGTGACCACTACCGTGAATGCTCTTTGGAATTCTTGTGGTGAGTTTTATTTTAGAAACAAAAAGAGACCTGTATATGAAGAAATAGGATTCCTCGGGTGGTATTTTAACCCTCTAGCCCCCAGCCCCACCCCCGGCAAATATACATTGCTTGATCTCCTATTAAATTATGAATTCTAAAGTTTGCATTAAACTCATTCTCAAATTGAAACTTTTCAATTTGAAAATTTCAGTAAGAACTGATTGTACATGTCTTTGAAATGTCAGTATGAAATGGTGTGCGTAATTAATAGATTCTGACAATTGATCAATGAAAACATAAGAAAATGTTCAGATGAATTGACTGCATGCAGCGACATTTGTGCATGTGACGGTATTTATGTTTTTCAGCCTCACTATTTAACCCTCTACACGATGTATTTAAAAACAACCCCAGGCAGGTACAATGACCAAGACGTTAAAGTTGCTCCATCTTAAAGGGTAGTCCATAACCTTTGCATTGACACCATATCTGCATCTCATCAGTCAGGGATGACCAAGCACGAGTGATTTCACAACAAAGGCCAACAAAGCCCAGGGGTGTGAAATCTCAGCTTTAAAGATGATTTCAGCTTTTTTGTTTTGGATATCAGCTTCTTTTCCCTCTCTTGCGGTGTGCAAAAGTATCGGAGGTTTGAAAAGTTAAGTGGTATTGAACTCCTTTTTCAGCTGTTTTCAGCTAATTTAATCAGTTGTCACTCACACACTCACCACCCCCCATTAATGGATCCTTTTCTCACTCTTCAACAGCGAACAACTTTATTTACCGTGTGGAACGTCATCCCACCTTATGAATGGACTCCACCGTGACTACGCTTCTTGAGAGGTTGATATTAGCAGTGTTTTCAGCAGACTCTAAGGCCTGGATCTCGATTGGATTGAGCACTTGAACACTTGAACACTTGACCCGAGTTGACGACCCCAAGGCCTTGACCCAATGGTGCGGACCCACGGAATTGGCCTGAGTCTTTGGCCCACGGCCATGCTCCGAGTAAGTGGCGGTTTGACGGATGCCGCCACACGGACTGGCCCGAGTCATCGACCATGCCTTGACCCGAGGTGCCAAGCTACGGACTTGACCAGAGCCGTCAACCCGCGGCCTTGTGCAACTTGAACACTTGAACACTTGAACACTTGACCCGAGTTGACGACCCCAAGGCCTTGACCCAATGGTGCGGACCCACGGAATTGGCCTGAGTCTTTGGCCCACGGCCATGCTCCGAATAAGTGGCGGTTTGACGGATGCCGTCACACGGACTGGCCCGAGTCATCGACCATGCCTTGACCCGAGGTGCCAAGCTACGGACTTGACCAGAGCCGTCAACCCGCGGCCTTGTGCAACTTGAACACTTGAACACTTGACCCGAGTTGATGACCCCAAGGCCTTTACCCAATGGTGCGGACCGACGGAATTGGCCTGAGTCTTTGGCCAACGGCCATGCTCCAAGTAAGTGGCGGCCCACGGAATTGGCCCGAGTCGGCGGCCCACGGCAAACCCCCGAGGTGCCGGCCCTCGGAACGGGCCCGAGTCGTCCATCGGCTCACGGCCTTTCGCCGGGGTGTCGTCCCACGGACTTGCTCGAGTCGTCGGCCCACGGCCTTGCGCCGGGGTGTCGTCCTACGGACTGGCCCGAGTCATCGACCATGCCTTGACCCGAGGTGCCAAGCTACGGACTTGACCAGAGCCATCAACCCGCGGCCTTGTGACCACTACCGTGAATGCTCTTTGGAATTCTTGTGGTGAGTTTTATTTTAGAAACAAAAAGAGACCTGTATATGAAGAAATAGGATTCCTCGGGTGGTATTTTAACCCCCTCCAGCCCCCAGCCCCTCCCCGGCAAATATACATTGCTTGATCTCCTATTAAATTATGAATTCTAAAGTTTGCATTAAACTCATTCTCAAATTGAAACTTTTCAATTTGAAAATTTCAGTAAGAACTGATTGTACATGTCTTTGAAATGTCAGTATGAAATGGTGTGCGTAATTAATAGATTCTGACAATTGATCAATGAAAACATAAGAAAATGTTCAGATGAATTGACTGCATGCAGCGACATTTGTGCATGTGACGGTATTTATGTTTTTCAGCCTCACTATTTAACCCTCTACACGATGTATTTAAAAAAACAACCCCAGGCAGGTACAATGACCAAGACGTTAAAGTTGCTCCATCTTAAAGGGTAGTCCATAACCTTTGCATTGACACCATATCTGCATCTCATCAGTCAGGGATGACCAAGCACGAGTGATTTCACAACAAAGGCCAACAAAGCCCAGGGGTGTGAAATCTCAGCTTTAAAGATGATTTCAGCTTTTTTTGTTTTGGATTTCAGCTTTTTTTCCCTCTCTTGCTGTGTACAAAAGTATAGGAGATTTCCAAAGTTCAGTTTTTTTGTACTCCTTTTTCAGCTGTTTTCAGCTATTTTCATCAGTGGTCACTCACACACTCACCGCCCCCCATTAATGGATCTTTTTCTCACTCTTCAACAGCGAACAACTTTATTTACCGTGTGGAACGTCATCCCACCTTATGAATGGACTCCACCGTGACTACGCTTCTTGAGAGGTTGATATTAGCAGTGTTTTCAGCAGACTCTAAGGCCTGGATCTCGATTGGATTGAGCACTTGAACACTTGAACACTTGACCCGAGTTGACGACCCCAAGGCCTTGACCCAATGGTGCGGACCCACGGAATTGGCCTGAGTCTTTGGCCCACGGCCATGCTCCGAGTAAGTGGCGGTTTGACGGATGCCGTCACACGGACTGGCCCGAGTCATCGACCATGCCTTGACCCGAGGTGCCAAGCTACGGACTTGACCAGAGCCGTCAACCCGCGGCCTTGTGCAACTTGAACACTTGAACACTTGAACACTTGACCCGAGTTGACGACCCCAAGGCCTTGACCCAATGGTGCGGACCCACGGAATTGGCCTGAGTCTTTGGCCCACGGCCATGCTCCGAATAAGTGGCGGTTTGACGGATGCCGTCACACGGACTGGCCCGAGTCATCGACCATGCCTTGACCCGAGGTGCCAAGCTACGGACTTGACCAGAGCCGTCAACCCGCGGCCTTGTGCAACTTGAACACTTGAACACTTGACCCGAGTTGATGACCCCAAGGCCTTTACCCAATGGTGCGGACCGACGGAATTGGCCTGAGTCTTTGGCCAACGGCCATGCTCCAAGTAAGTGGCGGCCCACGGAATTGGCCCGAGTCGGCGGCCCACGGCAAACCCCCGAGGTGCCGGCCCTCGGAACGGGCCCGAGTCGTCCATCGGCTCACGGCCTTTCGCCGGGGTGTCGTCCCACGGACTTGCTCGAGTCGTCGGCCCACGGCCTTGCGCCGGGGTGTCGTCCTACGGACTGGCCCGAGTCATCGACCATGCCTTGACCCGAGGTGCCAAGCTACGGACTTGACCAGAGCCATCAACCCGCGGCCTTGTGACCACTACCGTGAATGCTCTTTGGAATTCTTGTGGTGAGTTTTATTTTAGAAACAAAAAGAGACCTGTATATGAAGAAATAGGATTCCTCGGGTGGTATTTTAACCCCCTCCCACCCCCCCAGCCCCCCTGCCCGGCAAATATACATTGCTTGATCTCCTATTAAATTATGAATTCTAAAGTTTGCATTAAACTCATTCTCAAATTGAAACTTTTCAATTTGAAAATTTCAGTAAGAACTGATTGTACATGTCTTTGAAATGTCAGTATGAAATGGTGTGCGTAATTAATAGATTCTGACAATTGATCAATGAAAACATAAGAAAATGTTCAGATGAATCGACTGCATGCAGCGACATTTGTGCATGTGACGGTATTTATGTTTTTCAGCCTCACTATTTAACCCTCTACACGATGTATTTAAAATCCCAACCCCAGGCAGGTACAATGACCAAGACGTTAAAGTTGCTCCATCTTAAAGGGTAGTCCATAACCTTTGCATTGACACCATATCTGCATCTCATCAGTCAGGGATGACCAAGCACGAGTGATTTCACAACAAAGGCCAACAAAGCCCAGGGGTGTGAAATCTCAGCTTTAAAGATGATTTCAGCTTTTTTTGTTTTGGATTTCATCGCTTTTTCCCTCTCTTGCTGTGTACAAAAGTATAGATTTCCAAATTCAGCTTTTTTACTCCTTTTTCAGCTGTTTTCAGCTATTTTCATCAGTGGTCACTCACACACTCACCGCCCCCCATTAATGGATCTTTTTCTCACTCTTCAACAGCGAACAACTTTATTTACCGTGTGGAACGTCATCCCACCTTATGAATGGACTCCACCGTGACTACGCTTCTTGAGAGGTTGATATTAGCAGTGTTTTCAGCAGACTCTAAGGCCTGGATCTCGATTGGATTGAGCACTTGAACACTTGAACACTTGACCCGAGTTGACGACCCCAAGGCCTTGACCCAATGGTGCGGACCCACGGAATTGGCCTGAGTCTTTGGCCCACGGCCATGCTCCGAGTAAGTGGCGGTTTGACGGATGCCGTCACACGGACTGGCCCGAGTCATCGACCATGCCTTGACCCGAGGTGCCAAGCTACGGACTTGACCAGAGCCGTCAACCCGCGGCCTTGTGCAACTTGAACACTTGAACACTTGAACACTTGACCCGAGTTGACGACCCCAAGGCCTTGACCCAATGGTGCGGACCCACGGAATTGGCCTGAGTCTTTGGCCCACGGCCATGCTCCGAATAAGTGGCGGTTTGACGGATGCCGTCACACGGACTGGCCCGAGTCATCGACCATGCCTTGACCCGAGGTGCCAAGCTACGGACTTGACCAGAGCCGTCAACCCGCGGCCTTGTGCAACTTGAACACTTGAACACTTGACCCGAGTTGATGACCCCAAGGCCTTTACCCAATGGTGCGGACCGACGGAATTGGCCTGAGTCTTTGGCCAACGGCCATGCTCCAAGTAAGTGGCGGCCCACGGAATTGGCCCGAGTCGGCGGCCCACGGCAAACCCCCGAGGTGCCGGCCCTCGGAACGGGCCCGAGTCGTCCATCGGCTCACGGCCTTTCGCCGGGGTGTCGTCCCACGGACTTGCTCGAGTCGTCGGCCCACGGCCTTGCGCCGGGTGTCGTCCTACGGACTGGCCCGAGTCATCGACCATGCCTTGACCCGAGGTGCCAAGCTACGGACTTGACCAGAGCCATCAACCCGCGGCCTTGTGACCACTACCGTGAATGCTCTTTGGAATTCTTGTGGTGAGTTTTATTTTAGAAACAAAAAGAGACCTGTATATGAAGAAATAGGATTCCTCGGGTGGTATTTTAACCCCTCCAGCCCCAGCCCCACCCCCGGCAAATATACATTGCTTGATCTCCTATTAAATTATGAATTCTAAAGTTTGCATTAAACTCATTCTCAAATTGAAACTTTTCAATTTGAAAATTTCAGTAAGAACTGATTGTACATGTCTTTGAAATGTCAGTATGAAATGGTGTGCGTAATTAATAGATTCTGACAATTGATCAATGAAAACATAAGAAAATGTTCAGATGAATTGACTGCATGCAGCGACATTTGTGCATGTGACGGTATTTATGTTTTTCAGCCTCACTATTTAACCCTCTACACGATGTATTTAAAAACAACCCCAGGCAGGTACAATGACCAAGACGTTAAAGTTGCTCCATCTTAAAGGGTAGTCCATAACCTTTGCATTGACACCATATCTGCATCTCATCAGTCAGGGATGACCAAGCACGAGTGATTTCACAACAAAGGCCAACAAAGCCCAGGGGTGTGAAATCTCAGCTTTAAAGATGATTTCAGCTTTTTTGTTTTGGATTTGAGCTTTTTTTCCCTCTCTTGCTGTGTACAAAAGTATAGGAGATTTCCAAAGTTCAGTTTTTGTACTTTTTCAGCTGTTTTCAGCTATTTTCATCAGTGGTCACTCACACACTCACCGCCCCCCATTAATGGATCTTTTTCTCACTCTTCAACAGCGAACAACTTTATTTACCGTGTGGAACGTCATCCCACCTTATGAATGGACTCCACCGTGACTACGCTTCTTGAGAGGTTGATATTAGCAGTGTTTTCAGCAGACTCTAAGGCCTGGATCTCGATTGGATTGAGCACTTGAACACTTGAACACTTGACCCGAGTTGACGACCCCAAGGCCTTGACCCAATGGTGCGGACCCACGGAATTGGCCTGAGTCTTTGGCCCACGGCCATGCTCCGAGTAAGTGGCGGTTTGACGGATGCCGTCACACGGACTGGCCCGAGTCATCGACCATGCCTTGACCCGAGGTGCCAAGCTACGGACTTGACCAGAGCCGTCAACCCGCGGCCTTGTGCAACTTGAACACTTGAACACTTGAACACTTGACCCGAGTTGACGACCCCAAGGCCTTGACCCAATGGTGCGGACCCACGGAATTGGCCTGAGTCTTTGGCCCACGGCCATGCTCCGAATAAGTGGCGGTTTGACGGATGCCGTCACACGGACTGGCCCGAGTCATCGACCATGCCTTGACCCGAGGTGCCAAGCTACGGACTTGACCAGAGCCGTCAACCCGCGGCCTTGTGCAACTTGAACACTTGAACACTTGACCCGAGTTGATGACCCCAAGGCCTTTACCCAATGGTGCGGACCGACGGAATTGGCCTGAGTCTTTGGCCAACGGCCATGCTCCAAGTAAGTGGCGGCCCACGGAATTGGCCCGAGTCGGCGGCCCACGGCAAACCCCGAGGTGCCGGCCCTCGGAACGGGCCCGAGTCGTCCATGGGCTCAGGGCGTTTCGCCGGTGTGTAGTCACGCGGGCTTGCTCGAGGCTTCGGATAACGGCCTTGCGGCCGGATGTCGTCATACGGACTGGCCCGAGTCATCGACCATGCCTTGACCCGAGGTGCCAAGCTACGGACTTGACCAGAGCCATCAACCCGCGGCCTTGTGACCACTACCGTGAATGCTCTTTGGAATTCTTGTGGTGAGTTTTATTTTAGAAACAAAAAGAGACCTGTATATGAAGAAATAGGATTCCTCGGGTGGTATTTTAACCCTCCAGCCCCCAGCCCCACCCCCCCCGGCAAATATACATTGCTTGATCTCCTATTAAATTATGAATTCTAAAGTTTGCATTAAACTCATTCTCAAATTGAAACTTTTCAATTTGAAAATTTCAGTAAGAACTGATTGTACATGTCTTTGAAATGTCAGTATGAAATGGTGTGCGTAATTAATAGATTCTGACAATTGATCAATGAAAACATAAGAAAATGTTCAGATGAATTGACTGCATGCAGCGACATTTGTGCATGTGACGGTATTTATGTTTTTCAGCCTCACTATTTAACCCTCTACACGATGTATTGATAAAAGCGACCCCAGGCGGGTACGATAACCAAAACGGAAAGATAGCTCCATCTTAAAGGGGAGTCCATAATCTTTGCATTGACACCATATCGGCATCTAATCAGACAGGGATGACCAAGCACGAGTGATTTCACAACAAAGGCCACCAAAGCCCAGGGTGTGAAATCTCAGCTTTAAAGATGATTTCAGCTTTTTTGTTTTGGATTTCAGCTTTTTCCCTCTCTTGCTGTGTACAAAAGTATAGGAGATTTCCAAAGTTCAGTTTTTGTACTCCTTTTCAGCTGTTTTCAGCTATTTTCATCAGTGGTCACTCACACACTCACCGCCCCCCATTAATGGATCTTTTTCTCACTCTTCAACAGCGAACAACTTTATTTACCGTGTGGAACGTCATCCCACCTTATGAATGGACTCCACCGTGACTACGCTTCTTGAGAGGTTGATATTAGCAGTGTTTTCAGCAGACTCTAAGGCCTGGATCTCGATTGGATTGAGCACTTGAACACTTGAACACTTGACCCGAGTTGACGACCCCAAGGCCTTGACCCAATGGTGCGGACCCACGGAATTGGCCTGAGTCTTTGGCCCACGGCCATGCTCCGAGTAAGTGGCGGTTTGACGGATGCCGTCACACGGACTGGCCCGAGTCATCGACCATGCCTTGACCCGAGGTGCCAAGCTACGGACTTGACCAGAGCCGTCAACCCGCGGCCTTGTGCAACTTGAACACTTGAACACTTGAACACTTGACCCGAGTTGATGACCCCAAGGCCTTGACCCAATGGTGCGGACCAACGGAATTGGCCTGAGTCTTTAGCCAACGGCCATGCTCCGAGTAAGTGGCGGCCCACGGAATTGGCCCGAGTCGGCGGCCCACGGCAAACCCCCGAGGTGCCGGCCCTCGGAACGGGCCCGAGTCGTCCATCGGCTCACGGCCTTTCGCTGGGGTGTCGTCCCACGGACTTGCTCGAGTCGTCAGCCCACGGCCTTGCGCCGGGGTGTCGTCCTACGGACTGGCCCGAGTCATCGACCATGCCTTGACCCGAGGTGCCAAGCTACGGACTTGACCAGAGCCATCAACCCGCCGCCTTGTGACCACTACCGTGAATGCTCTTTGGAATTCTTGTGGTGAGTTTTATTTTAGAAACAAAAAGAGACCTGTATATGAAGAAATATGATTCCTCGGGTGGTATTTTAACTCCCCCCCATGCAAAATATACAGTGCTTGATTTCCTATCAAAATATGTACATGCACAGTTTGCATTAAACTCGTTGTCAAATGCTATACTTTTCATTTCGAAAATGTCAGTAAAAACTGATTGTGTATGTCTTTGAAACGTCAGTATGAAATGGTGTACATAATAGATTTTGATAATTTTAACGATGGCTTTTTGTAATTTGTCCGGCGGTAACCGCGCAGCCATTGGTACCGTATTGTATCTTGTTCGATCCTTGCAAATGTGAGCCAGGTTGTAGGTCCTTCAGTTTTCTCTGGTGCAAGGGGAATACCCAGCTTATTACTCAGTGTTTGAAATCCGACCAAATCATGCACACCCTGTTGATGAGATGTTGAAATGATTAGGCCAAAAAAAAGAATAGTTCTGCTTCCGGTTACCTGACCGACACTATTTTTAGGCTGCGACCCTAAATTTTTTATCGGCAATTCAAAAAAAAAGAAAAAAAAAAAAGATTAAATAACCAAAAATAAAAACCTTATGTCTTGTCTGTCTTCACAAAATACCTCTCAACAACCCTTTTGCATCAAAAAATGCTTGTATTTATTGTTTTCTTACTTACATTCGCTATTTTTTTCAAAAGAAACCTCCGTTATTTTTACAAATTCGCTGCGCGATTCAACTACTTCGCTACACGTGCGTAATAAGCGCAATGCGGCGACGACTGGTTCCCGCCACGCCGCGCAGGGGCCAATTATGAAAATGCGGTAACTAGTCTGTGCACGGCTATGCGATCGAGGGCGCTAGCAGTAGCATGGCTATGCAGCAGGCGCAGGCACGTGCTCTGTCAACTGGTCGGACTCGACATCGTAAAAATGCTGAGAAAGACATCGTAAAAATGCCAAGAAAACACCGATGGAGAAAGAACATGTTTGCAAGTTAACTCACAGATTTGATCTAGCTTGTCTGTGTATGTATTTTCCGTTTTCACGAGTTCATTTTGAGATCGCACTACTCGTATTTGGAGTGATACATTGCAGCGTGTTTCCTGAAATTTTCGACCCGTTGGCCGCGGGCCGGGTACATGTACAGTGCATCACACACTTCAGAGTTTTGGCCAGCTCCCATTCTTGACTAGCGTTGTGCCTATGGTGCGAACGACCTGAATTTTCCACAATTTTTTTGTGAATTATCGAACGTAAATATATTGACAATAATTAAGGTAGGTTTTACTCACTTTTTGTGGCCATTTTGTGTATAGCTTTTGTAGTGCAATGGAAATAGTTCAGGCTAAAACTTCGCATATAATTGAATACCCCATTCAATCTGCATAAAAAAAATTGGCCAAAAAAAAAAAAAAAAATTCCGACCGACCGACCCTATTTTTGAAAGGCATGTAATCGGAAGCAGAACTTTTTTTTTTTTGGCCTTAGAAAATCATCCAGAATATGGACTATTGCAGAATAAATGGTTAACACTTTATATCTAGTTTAGATGGCACACAACCTGGTCCCACTTACTAATACCCAGCTTATTACTCAGTGTTTGTAATCCGACCAAATCATGCACACCCTGTTGATGAGATGTTGAAATTATCCCATGAAAACCCTAGCAGATTATGGTCACTTGGATGAATCGGTATATTCTTGAATGCAGACTTTATGTCCAGCTTAGATAGAACACATCCTGGGCCCACTTTCTTCACAATTGTTATTGCGTCATCGGTTGACGCATACTTGACTGTTGCGTTGCAATCTGGTATTCCATCGTTTATGGAACCATGTTTAGGATGAGACAAATGATGAATTATTCAAAATGAACCAGGCTGTTTTTTAGGAACTAAACCAATCGAGCTAATGCAAGAATTATCAAGTGGCAAGTCTTGGAACGGCCCTGCGAGCCTACCTTGTCTAAGTTCTAACCCTAGTTTTTCAGAAACCACTTTTGGATTTTGAGGAGCAGATTTTAAATTTGTTGATGTCCTAAATTTTTGATTGCCTGTAAAACCTAAAAACCAATTGTAAAACCATGAATTAAGTTAAGGAGAATACACGAGAAAGTGTGGATTCGTAATTTAAGAATTCACGAGGCACGAAGCGCTGAGTGAATTCGTAAATTAAGAATCCACACTTGCGAGTGTATTCTTTGACTTGAACCATTGCGTCAACAGAAGTATTGGAAAGAATGTTGCAACCTGACGCCACTTTTTTCTTCATATATCATCTTCATGAAGGTCATTCGTTGCAAAAATGATAATTAGTCATGAATCTGGGACTGAGAAATGTTTCCAATTTTATTAGGAAATACTTGAAATGACTCTCCATAGACTTTGTACACAAGCGCGGAAGTGGCGTCAGGTTGCAACATTTTTCGCTTCACACCCTTGTGTGTACAGGCTCCTTACGTCAAAATGGATAGTTCAGACGACGATTCCTTTCTGACTAAAAGTAGTTTTTGCAGTGACGGCGGAGAATCTGACTGTGAAGATGCATTGGTAATTTTCGGAAAGCAAATTTTCACGCAGACGGTTCTATTCATGCTCATTATCATTATGGAGACAATTGTCCGACGTTCAAAGTGTGGATTCGTAATTCCGAATCCACACTTTACTAAAGATTCGTCATTCCGAATCCACACTTTGTGATCAGTGTAAGAGATTCGTAGATCCGAATCCACACTTTTAACAATAGTGTGACGTCATAGCAATGGTTTAAGAATTTGTACTTAATGCCATCATAGCCTTGTAACATGGTTTGAAGCATATCTTTATTTACTGGTGTTATTGGTTTGTCCTGGGATAAATGAGGTCTGTCCCCTTCCTGTTCTGCTTTTAGGTTGTGTACAGGCCTATAGGACGATTTGACTCTGTTATTATGTTTATCCACAAATGAGTTCTGGTAGCAGGGCTTTGCTTTGTGGGGTTAATTCAATGTTTTCTTTCCCCTTCCAAGCCCAGGCACGAAACGGCTCAATAATTCAAATGTTTCCTTTCTTTATTTGAATCCTTTCAGCAAAGTGAGGACCACTGACTGATGAGGGAATTGCTCTACTGAGATGAGGATGAGCCTGCCTCAAGACATTTTCAGGGCTCCGACAGCCTCATCAAACAGAAACCCGAGGAACCGGAAGCAGGGAGGAGGACCGACAGATGAACGGATGACCTGCTTGCCGGGCTACCCATTACTGATTCTTGAGGTTAGTTTTTAGTTACATGTACCTAAAGAATAAGCAGAAACAAGTAATCAAAATGGGTGATCTGGCCCTCTTCTATGTTCTCCCACAAATAAAGAGTGCTGGTAGTGGGGCACTGCTTTCTGGGGTAAATTTGAACATTTCTTTTCCCCCCCACTCTTGCTCTACCTTTCAGATGTTTCTTAATAATGATAACCCAGTCAAAACCTAGAAAACTCAGAGTCATTGTGAAGATGTACCCTGGAGGAATGCTATCAGTCAAAATCTATGAAAACTCAGAGTCATTGTGAAGAATTATTTGATATTTTATAATGAGGATTTAAACGTACATACAGACTGGACATTTGTCACAAAATGTCTCTCCCTGTTAATACATTACCCTAATCACATCATAAATTTGAAGCCATTTTGAAAACTGATATTCTCGTTTGACAACAATGTAAAATGGCTTAATAATGTAACTGGAAGTGCCTATTAGAAACTGAATTTGTCCTAAGCACCCTTTTCCTAGCAGTGAAAAAAAGAGAAAAAATACTAGCTCATCTTTTACCTTTATATGCAACATCCATAAACTTATGTAATTGGCCCATTAGAACCCTCCGATGCAAACATGCATTCTTAGCCATGCTGTTACTCGGGTCAAAATCAGTCAGGTGACCGTTTTTTGACCCGATGGAATTCTATGCATAGAACTACATTATTGACCCGTTTTGACTGCTTAAGTAACTGGCCATGAGAATGACTTGACCAACTGTGACCCGTAGAACAGTTGTTGATAATGAATATTGGCTGACTGTTATTGACTCGTTAAAGTACTGTCGAAGTCAGTAAGTTGCTGGTATTGACTGTTTGAAACATGATCCCTGTCAAAACAGCTGTGGGTGCTAAATTGCTGTTGACTGTTTTTGACTTGACAGTCCTTCTGATTTGAAATCACAGGCGTGTGGAAAAAGGCACACAATGGACTTTTCTAGGTGTGTGATTTTCTAGGTGTGTGATCTGTGGTCCAGGGAAATTCAGGCATGCAATTGTTCACACTTCGCGGGAAGCTTTTAGGTGTGCGATAGTGTGGGGGTGTGATTGCACACCTCAAATCAGAAGGACTGACTTGACAAAGTGCTGTCCACAGTTGGTGTTTGGTATTGACAAAATCTCCACCCCCCTGCAAAAAAAAACCCTTAAGTATTACCCTGTTTTCAAATGCCATGTAATTGGAAGCAGAACTTATTGGGTGGGGGCCTATTGGTATTGTCAGCAATTGGTAAGTGGCTGGTATTATCAAACAGCTGTGGCTACTGTGTGGCTGTTGATTGTTGTATTGACCTGATAAAGTATTGTCTGCAAGTGGCAGGCATTGTCAAACAGCTGTGGCTACTGTGTGGCTGTTGATTGTTGTATTGACCTGATAAAGTATTGTCTGCAAGTGGCTGGTATTGTCAAACAGCTGTGGCTACTGTGTGGCTGTTGATTATTGTATTGACCAGATAATGTATTGTCTGCAAGTGGCAGGCATTGTCAAACAGCTGTGGCTACTGTGTGGCTGTTGATTGTTGTATTGACCTGATAAAGTATTGTCTGCAAGTGGCTGGTATTGTCAAACAGCTGTGGCTACTGTGTGGCTGTTGATTGTTGTATTGACCTGATAAAGTATTGTCTGCAAGTGGCAGGCATTGTCAAACAGCTGTGGCTACTGTGTGGCTGTTGATTGTTGTATTGACCTGATAAAGTATTGTCTGCAAGTGGCAGGCATTGTCAAACAGCTGTGGCTACTGTGTGGCTGTTGATTGTTGTATTGACCTGATAAAGTATTGTCTGTAAGTGGCTGGCATTGCCAAACAGCTGTGGCTACTATATGGCTGTTGATTGTTGTATTGACTTGATAAAGTATTGTCTGCAAGTGGCTACTTTGTGGCTGTTGATTGTTGTATTGACCTGATAAAATATTGTCTGCAAGTGGCTGGCATTGTCAAACAGCTGTGGCTACTGTGTGGTTGTTGATTTTTGTACTGACCTGATAAAGTATTGTCTGCAAGTGGCAGGCATTGTCAAACAGCTGTGTCTACTGCGTGGCTGTTGATTGTTGTATTGAACTGATAAAGTATTGTCTGCAAGTGGCTGGTATTGTCAAACAGCTATGGCTACTGTGTGGATGCTGATTATTGTATTGACCTGATAAAGTATTGTCTGCAAGTGGCTGGCATTGTCAAACACCTGTGGCTACTGTGTGGCTGTTGATTGCATATGGAGAACTAGGGAGCATTTGCTCACTCGCCACTAGTGCAGCTCTGTTTACATGGGAAGACTGGCTCATATCTAGGCGCTCTCAGCAAACTTTCGTTAATAAGCGGAAAGTGTGTTGGTTAAACTTACTTCCTCGCATCGCATCATAAAATATAGGTTTTCCTCTTTCAAATGAATATAATTTCTTCATGGATAAAGGTGAATAATTATGTGCACTTTTTCATTGAAAAACTGGTAACTCAGTGAAAATTTCGCGTTTCCTATGGAGGTCACGGCACATTTCCCCGATTTTTGAGGGTGCGGGTTTACTTCTTCGAACAGCACACGTGTCAACACCCTTTAACGATAGCAATTACATCGCAATTGACAGAAATTCCTACTTTGCCCAGGTTCGGTGGTGCAAGGTTGTACGAATATTAACAATAGGTAATTTTCAAAAGCCCTTACATTATTATTATTATTATTATTATTATTTAATGGTTTATTTAAAAAACATCATATCGCAGCCTCGCGGCCGAATTGCATAATGTTTTACATGATTCACAAATATTGTTAAAAGACAATGCTTACATACAAATAAGAAACACGGAACTATGACATATAACAGTAAAAAGCACTTAATAAATATTACATTTAAGGGACAAAAATACATAATCAGCCCTTGAGCTAAAATTATAAATTTTTTGATAAAATTCAATTTAAAGAATCAGTTTTGTAATAACCCGTAAATATAAAGTGAAAAAGTAAAAGAGTTGTATTGGAACATGACATATGCATTAAAACTTTAAAAGTTATACAGTGAGATACAAGAGACTGAGACTGGTCAATTAATAAGCTGTTGCTACTCAATAGAGATAGATATTACTTCACATTATAAAGTCTTATCAAAGATGGTATTGGGCTGTTTCTCATTCTTGTTGTTCTACAGCGAAGCTCTGGAATTTTTTTAGTATGTCTTAACTGTCTTGCGTTTTCCGCAGATGGAAGAAAATTCTGAAACTGTTTTGAATGGGTTATTGTCTTTTGCATGAACGAAGTACACAATGATACTCGCCTTTCTTCTAAGTTTTTCATACCTAGCACATTTTTTGAGTTCTCATAACTTATAAAAAGTCTGCCAAGAATGATTCGAAAGCTCGTTTTTGGATTGACTCAAGAGCTAAGCACTGCTTGTTGGTGAGACCACTCAGGCGCGGTTCTAGAACCAATATTTTTTGGGGGGGCCAGCACGGTGGATCTAGAATTTTTTCAAGGAAGCCTGCTGAAATGTAGACCGGTTATTTTTTCCAGACACTTAGGCCTCCGAAAATCAAGGGGGGGGGGGAGGGGCTCATGCCATATTTTCAATGGGGAGCGCCAATAAAATCCTAAAATCATTCACACTAAATTAACTAATGCACCCTTGCCACGGCTATTTCTTCTTTATGGGGAGACCGTTCGCATGTACATCACAATCCTTCTTTTTGCTAATGCATTTTTTTTTTAAAGAAATTAATTTTGGGGGGGCTAGACAAAATTTTTGGGGGGCTACAGCCCCCCAAACCCTAGCCCCCCCCGCCGCCGCCCTCCCGGCCCCCGGGCCCCCCTCAGAACCGCGCCTGAGACAACTACTCCAGACTGGAGCCCCATATTCCAAGATGGGGCGAATATAAGAACAGTACACTGTCAACAAGTCATTGTCGGGCAGATGATGACGTTTGAGGACACGTAGCATATGTAATTTTCTATTTGCTCTCTTAACAAGATCAACTACGTGTGATTCCCATTTCAGGTCATTTTGAATTAGAATGCCGAGTAATTTAAGTACAATAACACACTGCAACGTATGGCCATTAATGCTAATTTCATTCATTACTGCAAGATTCCGTGAGAAATTAATTTGCATTACACAACATTTAGCATGATTCACTTTCATGTTATTGTCACTCGACCACTTTACAATATGTGTAACCGCATCTTCCATTCGAGAAGGTTGGTCTGTGCTCTGGGTTTCAATTGGCGTCATGTCATCAATGTACTTATAGGCATTGATACCGTCTAGTGCACATGCATCGTTTATCATTGCGAGAAAAATAATAGGGCCCAAATGCGGTACTCCAGCATGTAGCACAGACCAGTTGGACATATGCGATCTATACCTTACACGCTGTTGCCGCAATACAAGGAAGTTTGTTATCCATGGGATCAGACTTTCTCGCACTCCTAATTTCAATAACTTTGAAACAGCAATGGAGTAGTCTATGCGGTCGAATGGCTTCGAGAAATCTGTGACAAGCAGAGTTGATGTAGATTTAGACTTCTCTGCATTTAGAAATACATTGTGTAGAATGTTTATTATGCAGTGTGAAGTCGACAAGTTTTTCCGGTTGCCAAACTGGTTGGGGTCCAATCGAGGTTCTATGTCACGTAACACCCACTTTGCCACGAACCCTTCCGCTATTTTCGTGAAGTGATCCGTAAGTGATACCGGGCGCAACTTTTCTATAGTTGGGGGGTGTGCTTTGGGAATAGGTATTACAATCGCACGTTTCCATTCATTCGGTACGACATTTTGTTGGAGCGAAGAATTAATGATGTGTGCAAGGGGTGTTGCCAATTCATAAGAGAACTGACGAATCACTCTCGTTGGAACACCGTCGGTAACAGTTGGTAACAATAGGCCATGTTTAGACACCGTGTTAGCTAAAATGGTAAAAGTTGAAACGGTCGCTCACCACTACCGAGCGTCCAGACATCGTTTTACGTATAGCAAGTTCAACTCGAAGTACATGTAGTTTATCTCAATGTCTAAAGTCACGTAGAACATCCGCCGCGGCAAAACCTGTGCGCTAAAAAGAGCCTTAACTCTTCCATTTTGACAGTTCGCTACACGTGGTCTGAGCCACTCACCGTGTGAGGTGTGTTGCCATGCCGTGTTTGACATCGCAGCCTCGGCCGGTCATGTAGCATGGCACGCCGGTAAACATGATGACAGTTGCTTGTTCGCCGCAGCAATTTCCCCATTTTTTTGAAGTATCGCGTACATCGACCTTACATATACACCATTTGTGTTTACATTTTGGGGGCTATTTTCTGTACTTTTCGTGGTGCAAAAAGACATAAAAAATGTTCTGAAAAGTTGTTCGAAAACCAGTGTTCAAAACAAGACGTCATTGAACAGATTTCACTCAAGGTTTACTGCCAGTGGCAGCGGAACGGGTTTGAAACTGGGGGGGGGGGGGGCAGCACCCAAAAGGGGCACTTGCAAACCAAAAGGGGCACTTGCAAACCCGTGCTGAAATGTTGCCACGTTTTTTTCACCGGACACTTGGCCTCCGTAAAATCAAATAGTGGGGGGGTGGGGGGGGGGGACATCTTCCAACATAGGGGGCGCTCTTCAAAACCAATGATTATATGCTAAACATTCATTATGTGCCCATTTTCAGGGCGTCTTGTATGGGTTTTGGGACTTGGTTTGCATATTCCTCATTTATATCAAAAATATCTCTACCATCATTGGGAAATGGTTACTTCTAAGAAATAGTTAGATACTTTAAGGGCATTTTGGATTCATCTCGAGGGGACACTTAAATGCTCGAGGGGGCACATTTATGGCCGCAAAAGGGGCACTTGGGAAAATCTGGGGGGGAAACGCCCCCCCTCCAGCCCCCCCGGTTCCGCCGCCCCTGTTTACTGCATCAACTTGCCCGCACAGCATGTCAGTCACGTGAAAATACACATGATATTACCGTTGCAATATTGACCAATCAACGCCAAGGTTTTCCTGTTGGTTGAATATATTAGTGTATTATGATAATTATGCTCCGGTTATCGGTTGTTGCATTGACATCTACAGGTTTGTCATGGCATCTTGAGTCGAGTACGTGCAAGTGAGCACTTTGTGACACTCGGACCATGTGGTCTGAAAACTTGCGGAAATTGGACTTGAAATTGGATTTTTTAACAGTAGGAGTATTAGGACATTGTTTGCTTAATAGAAAAGCACACCGAGGAGAAAGCGCTACGTAACTCCGGGTCACTGCGCTGGCTACAGCGTTTTAGCTAAAACTGTTCAGACATCGTACTAGAAGATAAAGTCGTT